>CM018035.1:25589806-25777306 GCA_008638375.1 Nyssa sinensis
GCTTTGGATATTGGAAAATTGTTATGTTTCTCACTGCTGAGAATTTGTTATTCCACATATATGTATACCCCCTATGGAATTCCTGTTTATCATGATATTATTATAAGTGTCGAGAGTTAGTGTCTGTCACAATGTCCATCTTGATTCTATAGATGCTGATGTGGACCTACAGGGTCAATGATTGGGAATGATGCCCAACACTTAATCCATGAAAGACATGATATATATAAAGAGCTCTAGTGCTATTTAGGAACCCGATAGAGGGGTGAACCTGAATAAGTGCTTTTGAGGGTAGCCGGGCCCTTCTGATTGATCGCATCTATTCTGTTAGTATCTCATATCTTTTAGTGGATCATAATCTGATGCACTCTTTGGTTGTTGATACACTTTGCAAGCCTATCATTGGATTCGATCTTGCAATTTGTGATATCTTGTGATATTTGAAAACTGATTGTTGTACAAGTTTAATCCCTATTGTTGAATTGCTAAATTGTTTACATCACTTTGTTCAAACGACTTTGGGATTTGCCTTTTGGACCCACGGATCATCTTTGTTGATTTATTTTCCTTTGTGACTGGCTATTGTTATCTATCATTTCGTTTGCCATTTGGTTGTATCCTGTTACCCAACCTAACCCTGTCCCATAGCAAAGCGAGGGAATTTACTTATTGAGCTAAGTTAGCTCATTCCATATTTATAACCATTTTTCAGGTAGTACTATATGAGAAGAAATGCAATGAGGAAACTAGTGGAGTTAATGATGTACTTGTGAGCAATATCGATGATGTAAACTTTGAGTCATAATATGAACATGTGTTCTATAAGACTGATCTTTATATTAGGTATTGTAATATTGTATCATTAGTAATGATGTTAGACTTTATCGGTGAATCATGATGATCAAAATTATACTTGGAGATATTTGATTGATGGTTGTTGGAGTTCGGTTTGTGATCAGATAAATTGCATTGGTGTAGGTTCTGCATTAAAAGATTCCATGATTTATGATTTATTAAAAGAAAGAATTTTTTTTATCATTCTTATTCAATTCATTTGATTTTGTACGACCTGTCCGAGTGGCAGTGTCGATCGTTGCCCTAATCCACATAGGGTGGGTTTCAAGTCGCAACAGAGTGGTATCAAAGCTATAGGTTAATGATTCTTTGGGAGAGATCATATTAACATTGGATTTGAGGACTATTGGGTGATTTAGATGATTAAATGATCGGTGATTTTTGAAGACGATAGTGTGCTTAGGTACTAAGGTTAATAGTCTTTGGGAAATACTATACCATGACTGAATTTGATGATTCTTAGGCGATTGAGATGATCAAATGCATAGTGACTTTTGGGAGATAGTAGTATGCTTAAGGGCAAAGGTTAAGGATTCTTGGGAAGAATCATAGCGGTATTGAGGTTAATGACCCTTAAATAATTAAGATGTGAATTGATCAGTGAATTATGGGAAACTATAGTCTGAACAAGAGCAATGGTTAATGCCCTATTAGAAGACATAGGGTGACATAGAGTTGGGATTGTGAAATTTTAGAGAGTTGGTGGATCTGACAACAAATCTATATGAGAGATAGTCTGAGGGAGACTTAATGGATGGTGACATGAGGAGTTTGAGACTCCAACTGGATTGATCATATATTAGAAGTGTGAGGACTCTTGAATGAGCCATAGATAGACCCTCATAGGGTAAAGACAAAGGGAGGCCTTGGGAGGCAATTACTAAGTAAGTGAGACTGTCAAAGTTAACATTATGAAATGTGGTGGTTCTAAAATGAGACTGACGCGTGATGAATAATCATTGGAAAAAATTCAATGGATCTTGTTGACTTAGGTGACGATATGACCCAATTGTGGGCGGTACTTTATTAAGTTAGCTGAATCTATTCCAAAAGGTAAATGATTGATGACTTTGAATGACTTTTGAAGATCAATGTGATCTGACGATCAAAGAGATGGAAGTTGTGGCATGATGTCTAGAAAAACTTGTGAGGACACTGACTATGATAAAATGATACGTAATTCTTTGAGATACTACAAGAACAATTGTGATTGTGGGAGGAGGTAAGTATAGCTAAATCTGTGATACTAAGGAAGCTGAAAACTTCCATGGTGGGAAAAATTCTACATAATCTTGATAAACTTTAAATGTCAAATGTAATGACAAAATGATGCGATGGCTAATTTGTTTAAACAATCCTGAAATATGATATGAAGTCTAGAATGGACAAGATTGTGAATAGTAGTACTTGCAAGTGAATAAGTGCTAGTATGCTATTAAATCTTTGATTATAGATGAGACTAATCACATGACTGTGTGACTCTAAAGTCACAGAATGTACAAGAAACTCCCTATACAGTTGAACAAGTTCTCTAAGAGAACAAATTTGTAAAAATTGAATAATGACTGGGGAAAAATGTAACATATGATGAAAAATCAAATATGATAATGGGTATGAAAAATTAGACACTCAATAACCTTTTGAGCAAAGGTAAGGGTAACCAAAATAATGGCTATAAATTAAAAAGTCATAAGACTTTGAGATTTGAATTGATCAAAAATGATGTGGAAGGTTCAAGGTGAACCAAATATGATATTGCAGTTAAAAATACTTTCAAAAGTAGACTGTCATATGAAGAATTGATGAGTGAGGTAAAAGACTACCCTAAGAGATTTTAATAAGTCTATCAAGACTTAAAGAAGATATGAACTGAGTATAATTGCTATACTTTAATTCATGAAGAAATGAGAAATCAAAATTATGAAAGGCTCAATCGTGAGCAAGAAATAAAAAGTAATTGTACCTATTGATAATTTGAAAAAAATGGAGGAACTATGTTCCTTAACCTATCTAATTTATAAAAAGATAAAAGCATACGAATTTGAAAACAAAGGTAGGTATGCCAATAAGTTAGTACACAAAAAAATAATAATAAATAAAATAATAATAATAATAATAATAATAATAATAATAATAATAATAATAATAATAATAATAATAATAATAATAATAATAATAATAATAATAATAATAATGTATGCAATATAAAACAAAAGAGGACTGATAAATCTTCGACTTGAGTGGCTCATAGAAATGGGCATGTGATCAAGAATGACAAATAAATATTACAAATAAATCTAAAGTTACCCATGCATAGGAAAAAAATGTTGTAATGCAATGAGCACATAAGTAAACTGTCCTTACACGAGCCAAAGGATACTAATGAACACAAACGAAAATGTGACGCTGAAGATACCAAAGGGAAATTTGGTATTTTTCATAATCAAATAAAGTCTAATAGACAAAAAGAGACTTAAACATGTGACATTGCAAATCATGTAACCGAACGCATGTAGTGAATCCAAGGCAGGATTTGTGACAAAAAAAAAAAGAGAGAAACTGAAAGGAATGTGACCAGAGAGGAAAGAGGCTGTGTATGAGCTTCACGCAAGTAAAAATCTAATCTTTTCCTTCCAGATCATTGTTCTAAGCCTTCATATGAATTCAAGTGGAATAGTGTAAATCAATCAAAGACTTTGCCCTTAGCAAAGCCTAAAGTACTTAAATGAGAAATCCAATACACTCTGAATGATGGAAGTGGTGTAGTCTAGTTACACCGTTGACTTCCTATGACCATCACTAAAACAACCAATAGGAAAGAAAAGATTAAGATACTAGAAACCTTTACCTGGCACATGATGCGCCATACGACGCTAACAAAAGTTGGGAAACCATGAATGGTGATGTAATCACAACTTAGTGCCAAATAAAATTAATACGACAACTAGACGTGGAACTAGTTATAATATGGATGACAGTGGAAAATAGTCAAGTAACTAAAAAGATGACTCTGAGTGAGTAATAAAAATATAATTGACATAACCACAGGTCCGAAATAGGAAAGAAAAGATTAAGGTACTAGAAACCTTTACCTGGCACATGATGCGCCATACGACGCTAACAAAAGTTGGGAAACCATGAATGGTGATGTAATCACAACTTAGTGCCAAATAAAATTAATACGACAACTAGACGTGGAACTAGTTATAATATGGATGACAGTGGAAAATAGTCAAGTAACTAAAAAGATGACTCTGAGTGAGTAATAAAAATATAATTGACATAACCACAGGTCCGAAAACTAAAGAAATAAGCACTGAAATACTAATATAAGAATTTAGAGACTTTGAGTTTAAAGTCTCGAGGAAGTTAATGTCAAACCTTTGACTTTTAAGATCACTAAACAAAGAAGAGTACGAAAGAATTGTGAACCTTGTGTGAAAAATCTTCTTGTTTGAAGATATGATGTCCTAAATGCCAATCATAATTCCAAGAGACAAATTAAAATAATCTATGGTAATGGAATTAGCATGAAAAGAGAATAGAACTTCCTAGATATGAATGCTCGAGTTTTGAGGACAAAACTCATTTTAAGGGGGCTAGGATGTAACACTCCGACCCAATTAAGCAAAGGAATTAACGATAATGATAATTATCATAAGTTAATTTGCTTAATAACCATGAACGATGCTAGATATGACTAATGACTCAAAATACGAAAATAAAGTCATAAATGATGAAAATATTTAATTATTAATTAGAGACGACCGATGTGAGAATGCAATGTAATGCCGAGGGCCATGATTTGATAAGAAGTTACGACAAGTGTTAATCGAGGATTAACACACAAGTGAATGTGGGAAATCAGTGCACGAAGGGTACTTAAACAAGATTCGCATGATGCACGACGGGAGCGCGTCTAATCAGAATTATTCCAATAATTATAATGGACTATTAAAATAATTAAAATACATTTAGATACAGTAAGGTGAGACAATGAAGGATATGGAAGCTTAATGAGATCTTAACTTGTGAAATCGACACATGAAGAAAATAAATAAGTGATATAAGTGAATCGAGAATTTTTTGATAAAAATAATATATTTTTGGCATAAACCAAACACGATGAGATGTGTTAAAAATAAAATTATTGACGTGAAGAAGAAGCATGCAAGAATCAAAAACATTGCAAGAATGCCAAAAGATTTTATGACAATTGAAACGCAATTTTAAAAATTCAAGAAACACGCCCAAAATGCCAAACAAGACATGAGGAGAGAAAAAAAAGGGAAAATAAGGCCAAAAGTGTTGGCCAAGGGACTTGAACCCAAGACCAAAAAAATGAAGGGGAATTCTATACCAAAGAGAATAGCCAACTTGGCTGTAATAATTTTGTGCTATATATCTCACAATACACACACACACACACACACACACACACATATATATATATATAAGCTATATAAAAGGTCAAGTTTGCATGGCTCTAGGGCTGAGGTGTCAACCCCTCTTTGGGCCCTCACATAGGCCAATTAGATTATATGAAAAATTAAATATATATATATATAAGTATATATGTGCTGTATATATATATATATATATATCATAACAAATAAAATCAGAAAAATAAAACAATGTGTGTATTGTGTGCAGGTAGAGAGAGAGATTGAGAGACTTGTTGAGAGAGGAAAAAGAAGAAGAAGAAGAAGAAAGAAGGAATCAAAAGCAAGGAAGAACAGAAAAAAGCAGTAGAGAGAGAAGAAACCTAAAGAGATAGAGAGAGAGGTAAATTTTCCCTCTCGTAGAGAACTTTCATTTACAAGCTTGTTATGGCCTAAATTATGCATGCATGTGTTTTATATTGCTGAGGGATAAAAATAAAAGGAAAATGGTGAGTTTTAAAGCTTGACAACCCTAAGAACTATAGGACCCGAATTTGTGAAAAAATGGAGTTTTTGTACAAACTTGATTAAAGCTTCAAACCAATCACATAGCTCAAAAGATCATTAAAACTGGAACATGCAACAACTTGAATCACTAAAAATGGTTAAAGAACCATTGAGAAAATAGTGGTAACAGTTAGGGGAAGAAAAATTAAAACTTGTAATTTGGGCTCCTTTTGTTGTGTTTTAGGAATAGGAATATGTTCCACATAGTTTCAGAAATCAAATGGAGAAAAAATGGAGTGAAAACACCCATTATAGCTCAATGAAATAGGAAGACAAGAGGTTGCTGGAAAGTTAGGCTCTCGCCGGAGCCGAGTATAAATGCCAATATTCAATGGGCCAAGTTGAATTAAATCAAACTTTGATTTTAGAAATGAAATCCTCACTGAATTAGGGTTCGAACCACATTGAGTTTGCATCGAAATTCAACTAGTGACAGTCGCCAGTATTGGAAAAGGCCATTAGAACCCTCGCCGGAGTAATGGGGAAGAAGAACAGTGGCGGATCGGATGCGGGTCGGGCCTTGACCGAATTATAAAATGGTTTTGAATCACTTACCAAAACTACGTCGTTTTGGTTAAATGGAATTAAAAATAAAATAAAATAGTAAGGCTGAGGTCAGCATGATGTCAGCATGATGTATTAAACTGGACTGAACCGGTTGGTTCAACACTGTTTGGGGCCAGTTCACTTAAAATCCAATCGAACCAATTGGTTTTATTTAAATAGTATTCAAAAATTATGTTTCGGCCCCTACTAGTTTTTGAAATTATAATTGGACCCCAGAACCTTCGATTAATTGTAAAATGACCCCCAACAGTTTTGATTAATTATGAAAAGGATCAGAAATTAATTAAATATTAATTTTAAATCCCTTTAATTATATGAAAAATTACCAAAATTCTCTTAAGGCAAAAATAGGCCAATTAAAATAAAAGAATAGTGCGACCCAATGTTTTTGGGCATTCCAGACTCAATGGCAGAGTCTGATTTGTGAAATTAAATCCTAAAAAATATAAACGGGCAAATTGGAGTAATTTCAAATACGTCCTAATGATTGGTTAAGTGATCAATTGGACTCTGATGACTGAAAAAATATGTAACTTAATATTTTGGGACATTACGGACCCAATGGTGGGATTGGTTTTGTGAAACGAAGTATCAAAAAAATAGACACGCGAAATGTTAAAATTATCATTTTACCCTTGGTAATCCAAAAGCCAGTTAAACATCAGAGGTGACATACTCTAACTTTCTTTAACGTCCCGGACTCAACGGTGGAGTCCATTTTAACAAAAAAAAGTACCAAAAAATGTGACGAGCGAAAATATAAAATTACGAAAATTCCCTAGGCTTAATGTAAGTCACATAAATGCAAATTAAGATCCGAAAAAGCCTAAATTAATTATGTTCAATATTTTGGACTTGATGGTAACGTTCCTTTAAGGAAACTAAGACTCGGTAACAAACTGAGAAATGACGAATACATCCTTAGGACTTAATAAAGTTACCAGAAGTTTAAAAATGAATTATTAAGTCCACATAAATGATATAAGGACCGAATATACTCAAAATAGAGTCTGAATACATAAATTTGTGTACGGGAAAATAAGGGACATTAAAAAGTGTAAACTACCATAATGCCCTTGAAGGGCTAAATAAGTTATACAGCATCAGGGAAACCTAAATGGGAATTTAAAGATCCTTAATAAAATAGACAAAGTTCGAGAGAACTTAAAACACTGAATAACAAAGTTTGGGATTAGAATAAATACTAATTCATTATGCCATGTATTTTTGATTCGAGATTATAGGATCACCCAAACTATAGAAAATAAAAAGAAAGCTACGGGATAGCTATTATGGTAACTGCATGGGAATGCGATACTAAGAACCCAATATAAGTAAACCCGAACTCTAACATGTGGTAACTCATAGCCATGTCACAATTTTATTTTCTTGATGCTACCAATTTGTATTCTATATGTACCTGACATTAATGATTTTCACAATTTGATGCATGTTCTACCTTGTGGATATGATGGGAATTCGATTGCCAATGTCCCAATGCGATTACTTGTTCATTTCTATACCTTGCTTTGGATATTGAAAAATTGCTATGTTTCTCACTGTTGAGAATTTGTTATTCCACATATATGTACATCCCCTGTGGAGTTCTGTTAATCATGATATTATTATTAGTGTCGGGAGTTGTGTCTGTTACAACATCTATCTTGATTCTATAGATGCTGATGTGGACCTACGGGTCGGCGATTGGGAATGATGCCCAACACTTAGTCCATTGAGGATATGATATATGTAAAGAGCTCTAGTGTTATTCAAGAACCCGATAGAGAGGTAAACTTGAATGAGTGCTTTTGAGGGTAGTTGGACCCTTCTGATTGATAGCATATATTCTATTAGTATCTCATATTTTTTATTGGATCATAATCTGATGATGCACTCTTTGGTTGTTGATACGTTTTGCAAGCTTATTATTGGATTCGATATTCGATTTGAAAATTTGTGATATCTTGTGATATTTGGCAACTAATTGTTGTACAGGCTTAATCCCTATTGTTGAATTACTAAACTGTTTACATCACTTTGTTCAAATGGCTTTGGGATTTGCCTTTTGGACCCACGAGTCATCTTTGTTGATTTATTTTTTTTTGTGACTGGCTATTGTAATCTATCATTTTGCTTGCTATTTGGTTGTATCATGTTACCCAAACTAACCCTGTCTCATGGCAGAGTGAGGGAATTTACTTATTGAGCTAAGTTAGCTCACTCCATATTTATAACCATTTTTCAGGTAGCACTATATGGGAAGAAATGAAATGAGGTAACTAGTGGAGTTAATGATATGCTTGTGAGCAATATTGATGATGTAAACTCTAAGTCATAATATGAACATGTATTCTGTAAGGCTGATCTTTTTATTAGGTATTGTAATATTGTATTGTTAGTAATGATGTTAGACTTGATCGGTGAATTATAATGATCAAAATTGTACTTGGAGATATTTGATTGATGGTTGTTGGAGTTTGCTTTATGATCAGATGAATTGCATTGGTGTAGCTTCCGTATTAAAAGATTCAATGATTTATGATTTTGTAATTACCTCAAAAAAAAAAATTTTATATAAAATTTTTATTGGTTATTATTATTATTATTAATTGTTATTGTTATTATTAATATTATTATTATTATTAAAAATATTTAAATGAATAGATGATGGGTGTGTTATGTATATATGGTATGTGTATGTGTGGGGTAATATGTGAACATGTAGATGTGTATAGGTATATGTATGTGTAGAACAGTGCATGTGTGCACTGTGTGAGAGCAACAGATCTGTGTGTGTGTGTGTGTATGTGTGATGTCGTGTAAGTGTGTGTGTCTAGGGTGTGTGTAAATGAGTGATATATATATATAGGTGTATATATAGGGCAGCTTTGCATTTAATGCAAAGCTGCCTTGTAGAGAAAAGAGGGTGGCTGAATAGAAAAGAAAGGTCAAGGAAAGGCGCTGTCAAGTCTAATAGTGCAGAGAGAGAGAGAGAGAGAGAGAGAGAGAGAGAGAGATATAGAGAGAGAGGGAGGACATAAGGTGTGGGTCTTGATCTTAGAGAGAAAATCAGGAAGAAGGAAGTGGGGGAGAGACCGTAGACCTTGAGAGGAACACAGAGGGTGATCCAAGAGGCGAAAGGAAGAGGGGAGGAGCTACAACAGCGAGAAATCAGAAACTGGGGTAAGTAGCTTAGCTTCTGTTTTAATTTTTTTAAAGCACGATAATTAATTTGATGTATAGGGTCTTAAAGAGCATATTGTAAGGTTCATTTTGCAAAAAGAATGAAAGGAAATGACCAAGAAACGAGGGAGAAAATGAGAGTTCCAGGTTGGGGGCAATAATCGGGTTTTAGGGATTTTTGTGTTTAAAAACTTGCTAAGATCATGAGAAAGTATTCCCCTTGAACACAAGAAATCTTTAGGATTAGAATGAGAGGAAAGCAGTGATTCAAAAGCCAAAAAAATGAAGGTTTGACAGTCGGCCGGAAAACTGAGAATGGAACAAATGAGGTAGATTCACTCTGTTTAAATGGCCCCAAATCATGTTAAAATGTTTCAAAAACATTGTGGGTTAGTTTAGAATTGAAAATGGCTTTGAAAACACCAAGAAAAATCAAGTTTAAAAACTTGATTTTTGCAGTTTCTGGCGACGTCGCCTGAGAAGGTGACCGGAGACTCACTGGAACCCTACCGAAAAATCGGGGACGAAGGGGGGACTGTTCGGGTCCGGGTCTGGGTTCGGGTCGGGCTTGGGCGATCCGCCCCTGCCACGTGTCGCCCTGTTGTTTTAAATTAAAAGATGAAATGGACTGTTTGGCTACGGGTGTGAGAAATTAAAAATTGAAATTGAAACAGGAACAGGGATATCCTATCCCTGTTCTGGACTAATCCCTGTTTGGGTAACCGAATTGAGAATAGGAGAATTGGAATTTACAAATTAACCCCTAGATTTTTTTGGAAATTAAACTTGACCCTAGAACTTTAGAAAATTTCACTTTGACCCCTGAACTTTAGGGAAATTATAATCTGACCCACAGAATAAAATATTAATAAAATATTAATTAATTAATTAATTAAATTAAATTAAATTAATTATTTAAATATTCTAAAATAACCCGGGGTCCAAATGGGACAAGTCATTAGTGTATTTTGACTATCTCGACCATTCTGAGGCCAATGGTGAGGTCCATTTTACGAGATGGGGTCCGAAAAAATAAAAGACCCGTAGTAACCTTTAAAATTACCAAAATGCCCCTGAATTGAAACACAGTCAAACGAACTCCAAATTAAGTAAACAAATAGTGAAACTTTATTATCTCGAGCATTCCGGACTCAACCGTGGAGTATAATTTGTGAAAAGAGGTCTCAAAATATAAGAACCCGTGAAGAGTGCAAAATGACTGTTTTGCCCTTTTGAGCCTAGGTGTCCGAATTGAATTCCACGAAAACCTAAACTTATTTTCTTCGACGTTCCGGACTTAACAGTAGAGTTTAATTTAGCAAAATAGAAACTTATAAAATGAGGACATAAGATTTGTTGAATAGCATAATTCAAGTAGCAATTGAACTAAGTTGTGTTTCATGATTTTAGGAACACGAAAAGGTAAGGAGAAGGTGATCTGACCTTCTGCATTATTACTGTTAGTTCCGCTACGCTACGAGGATGACTTCTTGGGTTGAGACAAACCCATCAGGTATGGTGTATTGTGCTAAATACGGAATAGAATTAAGTTTAGGAATGATTTGCATGTTGATTGATTGAATCATATGTTTACTTGTTTAATGTCAGAAAATAACAGAATGAATGTTGCTTTAAAAGGTAACCTTGAGTTGATTGTTTATGTTACTCATGTACTTCTTGCTACTCCATGGAGATATGATTTATTCTATGTGTTGGGTTGTACGTGATTTATATTTTTGGGGATTTGTTAAGATTGTGAATACATGACTTGAGTATGTATTTTCGTTGATCATGTATTGCGCACATTCATGTGGAAAAGGTTTTGTTATTCAGATGTTGTGATTGCTTTAAATGGAATACTTTGTTTAGAAGCATGCTCCATGTGTTGGTAAATTTTTTATTTGAGATTGTGTTGTTGCATGATGGAATCAAAGCATATTGACATAGTGTGATGCATTGAAAGTACAAAGTGGGTTGAGCACGTGGTGCTAAATATGGTACTCAGCTTCCATCGGATGTGTTCCGAAAACGAGACATGGTACTCAGCTTCCATCGGATGTGTTTCGAAAACGAGACATGGTACTCAGCTTCCATCGGATGTGTTCCAAAAACGAGACATGGACATGACATAGAGTTGACATGGACATAGCATAGAGTTGACATGGTTGTGGCATAGAGTTGACATGGTTGTGGCATAGAGTTGGCATGGTTGTGGCATTGAGTTGTGTGGGTGTTTCATGGGCATTGTCACTACATTGCATGGGTAACTTGGACGTTATGTGGATTATTGCTATTACATGGTATGGATGATTTGGAAGGCGTGTGGACTATTGTTGTTGCATTGCATAGATGATATTGAATGCCATGTAGAAATAACTGTACACTTGCACATGCCACGCCTTAGATCATGTTAATGAGTTGGATGACATGTAGAATATTGCTAGTACGTTGTATGCAGGATGTTGAATGCCATGTAGATATAACTATACACTTGCACATGCCACGCCCTTAATTTTGTTCCTTGCATTAGCATTACATCATACCAGTAGTTGAGCTGACCCATACGTGGGATGACTCCCCACAGATGACGTTCTCGGCACTCGAGACTTGAGGAAGCCTTACAGAGTGGAGGAGACAAGAGCTTAGGATGATCTTGGCCCTTGGGAGCATATTTCGAGATGTATTGATATTGTATAAGGGCTTAAGCCCGAATGACTTGTTGAATGTTTTTATTTATCGTGCTTTATATGGATGTACATTGAAGGAAATGAATGTAAGTTTGAGTTGAACCGTTTAGATTGTCCTTTATTCTTTTATTATTTCATTTTTCTTTCGTCTCTTCAGTCGCGTCACGGGTTCGCTGGAATTCGGGGCGTGACAGATTTTTTAATAGAAAGAAAAAAAAAAAAAAAAAAAACTTATCATTCTTGTGCAATTCATTTGATTCTGTATGGCCTGTCTGAGTGGCAGTGTCGGTTGTTGCCCTAATCCTCGTAGGGTGGGTTTCGGGTCATGACAATAGCGAGATAACATAATACTGACAGTAATGATTATAGACACAGAAGAAAGATATCAAAGATATCATAACAAAATAGAAGTGATGGGCACTATGGTGAACCGAGTCTTAAAGATCCCTTACAAGTTCCTAATGGGCTAATCACAAGGTCAAGAGCTAAGAAGATCAATGAAGCAATACAAAGATTGGTGCAATCTACTTGGGCCGAGTTTGCAAATTCATCGAGCAAGACCCTAACATTCAAGATGGGCTTGAAAGAAGAACTAGTTTTAATGTTATGACATGGAAATTTTTTTTTTTTTTTATTTTTCTTTGTTAATATTATTATTACTATTATTATTATTATTATTATTATTATGGATGAATGTAAGTATGTAATGTGTATAATATATACATGGATGTATGTATATATATATATATAGTTTAAATTGTTTAGTGTGTATATGTGTATACATGTGAGTGTGTGTATTTAAATGTGTAAATATATATGTATATATATATATATAACAGATGTGTGTGTGTGTGTGTGTTGTACACGACTGTGTGTGAGTGTGTGTGCATGTGTTGAGTGTTACACACTCAATGGGGAGTGGTGTGGCAGGCAGTGGCTGGTGGAGTGTGGAAGGAGAATTCAGAGCATGAGAGGGGCAATTCTAAGCAGTGAGGTTAGGTTTAGTCTTACGGAGAGAGAGAGAGAGAGAGAGAGAAATGATAGGGAGAGAGAGAGTGGACTTTATATATGTAATTGTGTGTGTCGGTTGGAGAAAAAGAAAAGAGAAAGAAAGACAGAGGAGATAAGAAGGGGAAATAGAGGCTAAGAAGCAGAGACAAGGCAAAGAGGAGACACCATTGTTGAGGTAAACACCTCAACCCATTTACTTTCTCTCTCTAGTAAATCTCACTCATACATGATCTATTTTGTGATATATTAATTAGATTTAAATTCTTGAGTCTTATAGCATGTGGAAAATGGAAAAGAATGCAAAAGAAACCAACTGAAATAGTTGAGAGATGAGAGAGAAAAATTGGGTCACAAGCTACGGCCATGAGGGATTAGTTTGATATTTCATGTGTTAAATTAGATGTGGGTGATAGGAAAGTAACCCCCTAAAGTGTAGAAATCATTTGGAGTTGGAATCAACTAAAACCAGCGAAGGAAAATGGAGAAAAATGAGTTGGCCGGAGAGTTGACCGAGGGTTTGACCCTCTATTTTGAGAAGATGGGGAAGGTTTTGAGGGAAATGGAGGTTGGGGATGAGATCTACATGAAAAGGGGGAGAGAATCACACTTTTAAAACTTGAAAAACTCGCCGGAGATCGGTCACCGGCGCCGGAGAAGGCGCCGGAACCCTACTGCTACTTCGCCGAAAAGTCGGGGAAGGAAGGGGGTGACTGGGTCGGGTTCTGGGTCCGGGTCGGGTCCGGTTCGGGCGGGGCTGGACCGCCCCTGCCACGTGTCGCGCTGGTGTTTTAAATTAAAAAGGGATCGGGTCTGTTTGGTTACAGACTTAAGAAATCAAAAATTTAAATTGAAATAGGAACAGGGATATCCTATCCCTGTTCTGGATAAGTCCCTGTTTGGGTAACCGAATTGGGAATAGTAAATTTTGATTAATTACAATTTTGACCTTGAACCTTTTGAAAATTGAACCTTAACCCAGAACTTTAAGAAATCTGATTTTGAACCTCAGAACTTTGATTAATTATGTTTGACCCCCCATGAATAAAATATTAATAAATTATTAATTTAATTAATTTAATTAATTAAATATTCAAAAATATCCCGGAGTCCAAATGGGACAAGTCATTAGTGTATTTTGACTATCTCGACCATTTTGAGACCAATGGTGAGGTCCGTTTTACGAGACAGGGTCCCGAAAAATAAAAGACCCGTAAAAACCTTTAAAATACCAAAATGCCCCTAGATTAAAGTACAGTCAAACGAACTCCGAATTAGGTAAACAAATAGTGAAACTTTATTATCTCGAACATTCCGGACTCAACCGTGGAGTCCGATTTGTGAAAAGAGGTCACGAAATGTAAGGACACGTGTAAAGTGCAAAATGACTATTTTGCCCTTTTGAACCCCGGTGTCCGAATTGAGTTCTACGAGAACCTAAACTTATTTTCTTCAACGTCCTAGAACCAATGGTAGAGTTTAATTTAGCAGAATAGAAACCTATGAATTTAAAGACATAAAATTTGATGAATAGCATAAATTCAAATGAAAATAGACTGAGTTGGAATTTATGTTTTTAGGGACACTTACAGGACAGGAGAGGGAGATCTGATCTCTTGCATCTTCATTGATCAGTTCAGTTACATATCGTGCACGTTCTTCTTGGGTTGTGACTAACCCATCAGGTATGGTGTTTTGCTAATGTTAGAAATGAAGTTAAGTTAGGAATATTTGTGAATGACTGGGATGCTGTATGTGTTTATTTGTAATGTGTTTACCTGATTATTTGGAATTGGTTGTTTACATGTTACGTGTTACTTGCAAGTTTAATAAAGTGAAGAACATGAATTATGATGTATGAACACATGAGATATGCATGTATATGAAACTGACTGGTGATTTATTTATTATTGTCCGAGCATGTTATATTATTGAGATCCATGTTCATTGAGATTGCATTGGCATATTGGCATATGATGAATTCTTTGAGAACATGGCGTGGGTAAGCACGTGGTGCTTTGCATTATGAGGGTGTAGATCCTGTGGTGAAAAACCCAAAATTGGCCATTGCATTGGTACTCCGTAGCCATCGGGGAGTACCCGTAAACGAGACATGCGTGTGGCATAGAGTTGTGCATGGGTGTGTCACGCATACTATTCATATATATTATTGCGATGCTTGAATGTCATTTAGAAATAAATGTACACTTTGCACATGCCACGCCTTAGCTTTATTTCTGGCATTAGCATTTCATCATACCAGCAGTTGTGCTGACCCATTCGTGGGCAACATTTTTCAGATGAGGATCCTCCAGCCACTTGAAACTCTGTGATGCCCTGATAGGGCGAAGCACGTGATATATTTGTGATCCATGAGGCTTGTATTTTGTTATGTAAGGGCTTAAGCCCGAATGACCGATGAACGATGTATTGTATATTATTTTATGTATTGATGAGAATGGACGCGTGTTTAGTGAATTTGATTACTTTTGTCCTTTTATTTATTTCATTTCTGTCTCGTCAGTCGCGCCTCGGGTTTGCAGAAATTCGGGGCGTGACATTTAATCCATGTGATACAAGTTACAGAGGGGGGCGGTATAGCCTAGTGGTTTTGTGTAGAATTTTTATTTCAGTAAGTATAGGTGTGTGGGCCTATTTTATGTTTTTATGGTTGAAAGCTTTTGGGCCTATTTAATTCATTAAGTAGATTTCTTTTATTAGCAATAGTAGTGTAGTTTAGGAATTTTTGGGCTTGAAGATGTTCAACCCATGTCTTTTAATTGATGTAGGCCTTATTCGGCCCTAGAGTTTCATAGAGGGTTTTAAAAGGACTTGTGGCCTCAATTTGGAGGCAGTTGAACTAGAATGAAGCTTTCTTCATAGAGAATTTTCAGTTTTCTCTACTTGTTCTTGATTGAACTAAGAACTTATCAAAGGCAAACCCTTTGTGGCGTTCTCATCAAATCTAGGTTCTTGAAACAAGATTTCAACGGGTCTAGATCATCTTGACTTGACTCTTAGCTTTCTTGGGTAAGTTTCAATTTGATTGTGGGTTCAAGGGATTTTGATCTCACAGGTTCACATCATTTGGCATCAGAGCTCAGACTCCAAATCAAGTCTGGTTTATCATTTTTAATTCTTGCATTTGAGTTTTGTCTTAGGTGTGTTCTATTCTAGTATGTGATTTCTTCTTCAGTCTTGTTAATTTCGTGTGTTTGAATTTAGATCTATGATTCTCACAATTGACTACCTGTGTATTTGATTCAAGAATTCAGATCTGCAAATTCTTTAATTGATTACACGAATCTTTGCTTTAAATTTCAGATCTATAATCTTTGTTTTGATTCCTTCTATTTCGATTCCTTGTTGTTGAAATTAGATCAATATTTTTTGGAATTGCAATTATTATTACCGCTTGTGACCGAATCTATATTAAAAAAAATAGCGTATTCAAGGGTTGCTGCATAGTTAAAAAAAAAAAGAAGAGTACAAATAATTTTTTTTTCGGAAATGACTGTTTGATATACTTTGCAATCCGAAAGTTGAAGTGCTTGGGTGTTGATTGATCCTTATCTTCAAAGGGGTCGAATATATCATCTTTAGTATCTTATTTCCTAATTACTCTTTCCTCGTACAATTCCTTGAGATCCGTGTCATTTTTATTCCTTCTTGTTTCTTGAATCTATTGTTGGTTGGAATAATACAAGGTTGTGTCTTAATTTAGTTCAACTAATTCTTCAATAACCTAAAAGGAAAAACAGATGAGGTAAAAGGCAAGAGTAGGTGAGAATAGTATTGAAAAAGCCCAAAAGAGTGAAACACGAGTGGCGTGACAATATTTGAGCGTACACACGTAAGGGAATATGTGAGGTTTTTACCACTAACATCCTTGTTTTGCAGGGCATTAAAAATGTCTCATAAGAGTGACTCAACACCTAAGGAGGGGGCGGCTAACTCATTCTTTGTGTTGCAGGCCATGCAACAACAGTTTGAGCGGTTGAATTTGGTGTTAGGGGAGACGAGGGATAGGATGGATCAGCAAGTGGTCGTGATTAGAAATCTACAGGGTAGGCAAGATAGGAGGAGACGTGAGCCTAGCATTGAAAATAAGTATGAGAACGAAGAAGATGATGAGGCTGAGGAAGACATAGCATCTGAAGTTGGAATGAGTGGAATGGCCAAACCTATAGGAGGTAGGCATGGAAGAGGACATAGAAGAAATTCAAGGGGTCAAGATGGGGTGGATAGGAACCTTGGGAGCATCAAAATGAAAATATCATCTTTCCAAGGTAGGAATGACCCTGAAGCTTATTTAGAATGGGAGAAGAAAATAGAGTTGATTTTTTATTGTCACAATTATTCAAAGGAGAAGAAGGTGAAACTGGCAATAATTGAGTTCACTGATTATACAATTATTTGGTGGGATCAATTGGTGACCAATAGGATGAGGAATTATGAGATACCTGTAGAAACATGGGGTGAGTTGAAAGCTCTCATGAGGCAGAGATTTGTACCTAGCCACTACTATAGAGACCTCTACCAAAAATTACAAAACCTTACACAAGGGACTAGGAGTGTAGAGGATTACCATAAGGAGATGGAGGTGGCTATGATTTGGGCTAATGTAGAGAAGGATCAGGAGGCCACAATGGGCAAATTTTTAAGTGGTCTGAATAAGGACATAGCCAATGTAGTTGAGTTGCAGCATTATGTGGAGGTAGAAGACATGGTGCACATGGCTATAAAGGTGGAGAGACAGTTAAAGAGAAAGGGGGCAGCAAGGTATATTTTAGTTTCTGGCACTCCTTGGAAACCAAAGTGGGATAGAAATGATCGATAGTAAAGGGGAAGGTCAAACCACCAAAGGGACAAGATGAGGGAACTAGCAAGAACAAACCCAAGGTAGATTTCCAACCTTCAAGGAATAAAGATATTAAATGTTTCAAATGTTTGGGTTCAAGGCACTCGCATCTCAATGTCCAAACAAGCGGGTGATGGTTATATGTGACAATGCGGAGGTGATGTCTAAGAGTGAGGATGATAGTGATGAGATGTGTAATACCCCGACCCAAAAATATCGGGTCATATGGCACGCATTTCGAAGTTATGAAAAATAAGTGTTAACATGTCTACACTTAAGGAAAGCAATTAATTAATTAAGTTTATGAAATTGATTATTAATTAAAATAAATAGAAAATACACACATAAAAGTGTATTATGTGATCAAGCATGTGTAAGTATTTATATATGTAATATTTGGATATAGGAAAAATAAAATAAAATAAATATAATATATATATATACACACACATATGGGACAGCTGTGTATGTGATATATATTATATATATGTATATATATATACACATGATGACATGGAGGTAAGGTGGTGAAAGTACATATATGCATATTTTATACATGAGTAGGTCATTAGGTATGGTGAAATGAAAGGAAGCATGGGCAAAAATCAGAAAGTATGGGAGGTATGGCTGTGATTGAGATGGAGTATGGAAGTGAGAGAAATATACATTATATACATATAGGTTATACACACTTGGATACACACAGTTCTTTAGCCACTAATCACATACAGAAAAGGGAGAGAGAGAGAGAGAGAGAGAGAGAGAGAGAGAGAGAGAGGGAGTTCTGGGAAGAAGAAGAAAGCTGAAGCAAGAAGAGGACGTTGGAAACCGAAGAGGGAGAAGGAAATTGGGAACAGTCTGCTTAAATAGGTATATTCCCAACCAAAATTAAATCCGATTTCGTTCATATTTTAGCATGAAAACATAGGGTCTTAATCTATGTAGAATGAGCTTCATTTTGCAAGAAAGATGGTTTAAAATCATGGAAAATCGAGGGAGAAAATGGAGGTTACAAGGGGGTAGAGAATTTTACTGAAATGCAATACCCAAAATGATGAAACTAAATCAAGCTTCCCCAAACCCACTTTGGTTGATTGGAACCTCAACTAGACTCCTCAAACATGCCAAAAACCCATATCCACGATCAAAACTCAAAAGAATTGACCTCTAAATATCAAGTTACAGTTTCGGGTTTCCAAAACAAATCTCACAAACTTGCTTCTAAACCTACCCTTATGAACGAAAATTAAATCCCCATGAGTAGGGGATCAAAACAAGCTAAACCCCATGGAAAACGATTGAGAAATAAGCATGAACCAGATCGTTACAAGTCTGGTTATCGTGGCTTGAACCGTGCGATTGAATTGAATTCGAGTCCCAAAAACAATGTAGAAACATGTCTTAAGATGTTAGGAATTGATTGGAAAAGAAAACAGGAAAAATGGAGTTGTAAAATTGCACGAAATACCACTGAAAAATTTTAGGGTTTGAGATGAACAGTGTCGACCCTCATGGGGAAGACAACACTGTTCGGGTCGGGTGGGATTCGGTTACGGGTCTGGGTTAAATCCGGATCCAACAGATTATTGGGTTTATTTAAACGGTGACGTTTTGTTAATGTTTTAAAACATTAGGGCTGACGTCATCATGACGTCAGCATTATGTCAAGAACCGACCAGACCGGTTGGTTTGCATCTGAACCGGACCGGTTCACTTATATTTTAACTAAACCCACTGGTTTTTAGTTTAATTTAAAAATTATAAACCAATACTTTCCTTATTTACAGATTGACCCCAAACTTTCTAAGAAATCCTACTGTGGCCCAACTGGGGGAAAATTTATTCAATTTGACCCCTGGAAAATAATTAAATAATTAATTTAATTATTTAATAAATAAAGTAAAATGACTATTATGCCCCTAATTCAAAACTTGATCAAATAAAGCCCAAATCAGACATATGAATATTGAATTCTTACTATTTTGGGCATTCCGAAGCTAATGGAGGGGTCCGTTTTGTGAGACGGGGTCCCGAAAAATAAAGACACGTAAAGGGGTAAATGACTAAAATACCCCTTGACCAAAATTAACAAGTTATTAGTGTATTCTTACTATCTCGGACCTTCTGAGTCCAATGGTGAGGTCCACGACACGAGACGGGGTCCCGAAAAAATAAAGACACGTAAAGGGGTAAAATGACCAAAATACCCCTGGTACCCCTAAAGCCAAAATGAAACAAGAGAAGGTCTAAATCGACTTTCTTTGACATCCCGAACTCAATAATGGAGTCCAAATTACAAAACCAAGTACAAAAAATGTGACACGTAAAATGGTAAATGACCATTTTGCCCTTTTACATATAAAAGTCCGAATTAAATTCTAAGAAAGCCTAAACTGACTTTCTTCAACACTCCGGACTCAATGGTAGAGTCTATTCGACCAAAAGAAATTTCTAAAATAAAAAGACATAAAATTTGATGAATAACATCTGTCAGATGACTATAAATTAAAGTATTGCCGAAATATTAAACTA
Source organism: Nyssa sinensis (assembly GCA_008638375.1). Lineage (NCBI taxonomy): Eukaryota > Viridiplantae > Streptophyta > Magnoliopsida > Cornales > Nyssaceae > Nyssa > Nyssa sinensis. The sequence goes on from CM018035.1 coordinate 25,610,449, forward strand.
AGGCAAGTTACGAGGAAATAAAGTACGAGAAGACACGACGCGTTAACATGTGAAGTAAATAACTGTAAATTAAAGTTACTGGAGCTACCAGAAGAGTATAGTTGAGATGAATTAAATTTCCAACATAATAAATTGTGTCGTTGGTTAAGAGTATGAGTTAAATCGGTTAGGATGAAATACGATTGAAGCATAAGTTAAGAAACATCGATAGATGATATTACAGTGAATGTGAAGTTAATGAGACTGTTTATGAATTGTTCTTAGGAATTACGGAGGAAGTGGGAAAGCGCATTTTAGCACTAACCCTAAAGGACTGAGGTGAGTAACCCTGTGTTTGAAGTGGAGATTTTAACTCCATATATTTGAAGAAGTTTTAAGTTCAAGTTATGTGAAGTATTTGAATATCAAATTCAGTTTTGTTACAATTCCTGTTTTAAATTATTCCATTACGACATGCTGGCTAAATGTTTTACATTCAATTTCTTTCATGGAGATATTTAGCATGTCTGGTTTAAATGTGTTTTCTTTAAATATTCTGAATTGATTGTTACAAGTATTTGAAGTTCTATTGTAGAAATTATACATTCATGTTTTAAATACTCATGAAAGTATCTATTGAAAAAGTCATGTGATAAATGTTTTACAAGATAAACGGTACTAAGTACCACCCCCTATGGTGGTTGAAACCCTTCGGGATTCAACAGTACATGCCCGGTAGCAGGATCTAATCCCCCAGGCAAAAATTATCGATAGTATTGGCAGTAAAATGGGAGTCTGGTTCGAAACAGATTCCACTTAATTAAAGAGAAAAGATGACAAAGTGATTTTGAAAATGGAAGCAGGTTTTACCCTCATTTTCAAAACACATATTTATGTGTTTTAAAGTTTATATACTTTATTAACGAAGTATGAGTTTAGCTTGAACACTTTAATTGTTTCAAAGCTATCTATTTTATGAAATGCATATGTTTCGAGTTTTTATACTCTATCTGAGAAGTACGAGTTTAGCTTGAATACTTTAAATGTTTCAAGCCATCCATTTTGAGAATGCATATATCTTGTGTTCTAAATTGTACGAACAATTGGTAGTGAGTATTTTATAAGCTCTCAAGTGATAAACCACTACCAGTTGAAAACCCCATGACGAATACAGGAATTACTCACAAGCTTAGATTAGCTTACCCGGACTTTGTTCGGATCCCCCTTTCAGGTAAATGACAAAAGGCAGTTTTGATTTGAAGACGAAGACGAAGACGATGGATCTGCCATATTGGGAAGTTGTACTTAAGTAGTTTCCTTATGAAGCCATGTGAATTTTTAGTACGAACTCTTGTAGTAGTAAACGGTACAAAATATGTATTAAGCCCTCAGGGCAGTGGTATGTAATATTATAAAGTCTTTAAGTTTTTAGATATGCTCTGAATGTATGATTATACATGTATACCGAAATGTGAAGAGCGGCAGTACCGGACGGATGTGCAAATTTTAAAATAAGAAAAAAAAAAAAAAAGTTTTTCACGCTTCCGCAACCACTTGAAACACATCTATTCGATACCGCTGCAGATGCGAGCCTTCGCCCAAGGGTCCTTCGGGCCTGAGGGTGGCGGTCGCGATGCGAGATCCGCAGAGGGTGGGTTTCGGGTCGTGACAAGATGCCTGAGTTAGTCGATGCTAGTGATGATGATGGAATGGAATACCCTGTAGAAGGTGAGTCTCTTGTTGCCATGCATGCTCTCAATACGCAAATTAAGGTAGATGATATGGAGCAGCAGAGAGAGAACATATTTCATACTAGATGTTATGTAAACAACAAGGTGTGTAGTATGATTATAGACGGGGGAAGTTGCACCAATGTAGCTAGTACCACCCTAGTTGAAAAATTGAGCTTACCTTTACTAAAGCATCCTAACCTTATAAGTTGTAGTGGTTGAATAAATGTGGGGAGGTCAAGGTCAATAAACAGGTTTTGTTGGCTTTTACCATTGGGAGGTATAGTGATGAGGTGCTTTGTGATGTAGTTCCTAGGCATGCTGGCCATATTTTGTTGGGAAGGCCATGGCAGTATAATAGGAAGGTGATTCATGATGGGTTTAGGAACAAATACAACTTTGTAAAGGATGGAAAAATAATCAAGCTTGCTCTTTTAACCCCAGAATAGATATATGAGGACCAACTGAAGCCGAAAAGTGAGATTAAGCAAAAACGAAAGAGTGAGGCCGAAACACAAGAAAGAAAAATGAGAGAAAAGAAAAATGAGGGTGAGGCCGAAACCTCAAGAAAAAGAGAGAGTGAAAAAAAAAATAGAGAGGTGGTTGAGAATAAAGAAAAGATAGTGGAGCCACGAAAGAAAAAAAGAAAGAGAACCTGCAGAGAGCAAATGAGAGACAAAAATGAGTTTTTATGCAAAGAAAAGTGAGGTTAAGAGGGCCTTCTTAGCAAATCAGCCTATGATTTTTCTTGTTTACAAAGAATCTTATCTTAATCTTGATGAAACTAACCAATCTCTTCCTAGTTTGGTTGTTTCTTTCTTGTAGAAGTTCGAGGATGTATTTCCAGAGGAGATGCCGAGTGGGTTGCCGCCCATTAAAGGCATTGAACATCAAATTGATTTCGTACTTGGAGCCATTATTCCAAACCGACCAACCTATAAGAGTAATCCGAAGGAGACAAATGAGCTTCAAAGGCAAGTTGAAGATTTGATGAGCAAGGGGTCCGTGAGAGAAAGCATGAGCCCATGTGCAGTATCAGTGTTGCTAGTGCCAAAGAAGGATAGGACTTGGAGGATGTGCGTTGATTGCAGAACGGTCAACGATATTACGATAAAGTATCGTCATCCCATTCCTAGATTAGATGATATGCTTGATGAATTGCATGGCTCATGTATTTTTAGTAAAATAGATCCTAAAAGTGGATACCATCAAATTAGAATGAAAGAGGGAGGTGAATGGAAAACTGCTTTTAAGACTAAATATGAACTTTATTAATGGTTGGTTATGCCACTGGACTTACAAATGCGTCTAGTACTTTTATGAGATTAATGAACCATGTATTAAGTGCGTTCCTAGGTAAATTTATAGTCGTGTACTTTGACAATATCCTAGTGTACAACAAGAACTTAGATGAGCATATTGAGCATTTGAGATATGTGTTCAATGTGTTGAGATGTGAAAAGTTGTATGCTAATTTTAAGAAATGTACCTTTTGTATGGAAAAAAGAATTTGTTGGTTATGTTGTTAAAACAAAAGGTATTGAGGTGGATGAAAAGAAAGTCAAGGCCATCAAGAAGTGGCCAACACCTAAAGGCATCACTAAGGTAAGAAGCTTTCATGGTTTAGCTAGTTTTTATAGGCATTTTGTTAAGGATTTTAACACTATTGCTGCACCACTAACTGAAATAATTAAAAAGAATGTTGAATTTCATTGGGGGATTGATCAAGCGAATGCATTTGCTAATATTAAAGAACGATTATGTTCTGCACGTGTGTTAGCATTACCTGATTTTAAAAAAACTTTTGAGATTGAATGTGATGCCTCAAGAATAGGAATTGGAGCCGTTTTGATGCAGGATAGGTGACCCATAGCCTTCTTCAGCGAGAAGCTAAGTGGGGCGGCCTTGAATTAGCCCACTTCTGACAAAAAACTTTATGCTCTTGTTCGTTCTCTAGAGACGTGGCAGCACTACCTTTGGCCTAAAGAGTTTATGATCCACACCAATCATGAATCATTGAAGCATCTCAAGGGTCAAGGTAAATTAAATAAGAGACATGCTAGATGGATGGAGTACATCGAGACATTTCCTTATGTCATCCATTACAAGCAAGGTAAGGAGGACATTGTTGCTGATGCTTTATCACGAAGGTATGTACTTCTTACTTCTATGACTGCTAAAATGCTTGGGTTTGAATATGTGAAAGACATGTATGCCAATGACGCTGATTTTTCTGATGTGTATATGGCGTGTGATAAAGTGACATTTGGTAAGTTTTACAAACATGATGGTTATTTGTTTAAAGAAAGTAAATTGTGTGTGCCAAATTATTCAATGCGTGAATTATTGGTGCGTGAGGCACATGGTAGGGGATTAATGGGGCACTTTAGTGTCAGAAAAACCTTAAAAATTTTACACGAACATTTCATTTGGCCTATGATGAGAAGAGACGTCACTCGAATATATGGTAGGTGCATTACATATAGAAAGGCCAAATCTAAGGTTTTACCACATGAGTTGTATACACCCTTACCCGTTCTTAGTGAGCCATGGATAGACATATCTGTGGACTTTGTTTTGGGGCTTCCTAGGACAAAAAAGGGAAGAGATTCTATTTTGTGGTAGTGGACAAATTTAGTAAAATGGCACATTTCATTCCATTCCATAAAACAGATGATGCCACAAACATAGCTAATTTGTTTTTCAAGAAAATAGTGCGACTCCATGGTATACCTAGGAGTATTGTTTCTGATAGGGATGTTAAATTCCTTAGCTACTTTTGGAAGGTTTTGTGGGGAAAATTAGATACCAAACTTTTATTTTCCACTATTTTTCATCCACAGACTGACGGACAGACTGAAGTAGTCAACAGGACTCCAACTCAACTCTTCTGCACTGTCATGCAAAAGAATTTAAAAACTTGGGAGGACTGTTTACCATTTATAGAGTTTGCATATAATAGGACTATGCATACTACTACTTCTTATTCTCCCTTTGAAATTGTTTATGGTTTTAATCCACTTACTCTTTTAAGTTTGATGCCTTTACCTATTAATGATAGGAGTAGTTTGGATGGACACAGGAAGGCCGAATTGGTGAAGTCAATTCATGAAAGGGTACGGCTTCAAATTGTGCAGAAGAATGAAAAGTTTGCTACCCAAGCCAATAAAGGGTGAAGGCATGTCATCTTTGAACCTGGAGATTGGGTTTGTGTTCACATGCACAAAGAAAGATTCCCAGCCCATAGAAAAACTAAATTGCATCCTCGAGGAGATGGACCTTTCTAAATCCTTCAGAAAATTAATGATAATGCTTATAAAGTGGATCCTCCAGGTGAGTATAATGTCTCTGCTACTTTCAATGTTTCTGATCTTTCTCTCTTTGATGTAGGTGACGATTCGAGATCGAATCCTTTTGAGGAGTGGGGGGGGCAATGATGGGCACCATGGTCAACCAAGTCTTAAAAATCCCTTACAAGTTTCAGATGAGCCAATCATAAGATCAAGAGCTAAGAAGATCAAGGAACCAATGCAAGGATTGGTGCAATCCACTTGGGCCGAGTTTGCAAATTCATCGAGCAAGAACCCAACATTCAAGATGGGCTTGAAAGAAGAAGAACCAGTTTTAATCCATGTGATACAAGCTACAGAGGGGGGCGGCATAGCCTAGTGGTTTTGTGTAGACTTTTTATTTTATTAAGTATAGGTATGTGGGCTTATTTTATGTTTTTATGGTTGTAAGCATTTGGGCCTATTTAATTCATTAAGTGAATTTCTTTTATTAGCTATATTAGTGTAGTTTAGGATGTTTTGGGCTTGAAGATGTTCAGCCCATGTCTTTTAATTGATGTAGGCCTTATTCGGTCCTAGAGTTTCATGGAGGGTTTTAAAAGGACTTGTAGCCGCAATTTGGAGGCAGTTGAACGTAAATGAAGCTTTCTTCATAGAGAGTTTTCAGTTTTCTCTACTTGTTCTTGATTGAACTAAGAACTTATCAAAGGTAAACCCTTTGTGGCATTCTTATCAAATCTAGGTTCTCGAAACAAGATTTCAATGGGTCTAGATAATCTTGACTTGATTCTTGGCTTTCCTAGGTAAGTTTTAATTTGATTGTGGGTTCAAGGGATTTCAATCTCACGGGTTCACATTAAGAAGTCTATCATCAATCCCAAAAAGATAAACAAGAAATCATAGGGAGAAACTGTAAATAAAATACGTATAGGTAAAACACCTCACTACAATATCACTCATCACTCGTATAACCTAATACAAGCTAAATCACTGATCATCTATAGAATAAGGAGGATGAGGAAAGACATATGTGAGAGCCTCTATCAATTCCTGCAAAGCCCCTTGAAAATAGGTGATTTCCTCCATCATCAGAATGAAGTAGTTTGATCGTATTCAAAAATAGTGCTGCTCCAGCATGTGATCAATATCGACAGTGATCTAGTCATGATGTAGTTATAATCACTCCTCTAGCTCATCTTTCGAAATTGGCTGACCAACTAAAGATGATGAAGCTATTATTGACGTATGAAATTATGCACCCAAGGGGGTATAAAACTGCGATAGAGTCCCGTCAACAAGGAAGTCCTCAATATGAATCTGCTCTCCAGACTACTGTTGTGGCAATGACGGATGTAGCTACTGTTGCGAAGTTGGTGTCGGTGGCTCCTACTGCTGCTGCTCTGGCAGTTGTGCCTCTTGATGCTCATTATCAACATCATCCTCATCAAAAGGAACAATGACATATTCCCGTGACCTAGTTAAAGTCCGATGAGTGAATGGATAGGTGGGAGAACGAGTATGTCAACAGTGAAGAAAGGTATCTATTTTGCAGGACAGATCCTCATGATCAGGCTGCCAAAAGGCAAAGGTGTGGTGCGTTTAGTACCAGTGATGGAGGAATCGATGACTCGAAGAATATACGATATATACGATGAAGCATTGATCTGAATGGCAACACCAATGGCATATAGAAGTGTAGTATGGGAGGAAGTCAGCGTGTTTATGTGGTTGACTGGATGCAACACACTACACACAATAAGATTGAGGATACGATAACCCTCATGCAAATATCCCTACTCTAGGGTGACACCCCTTGTGGTGAAAACTATCGAATTGTCGAGACAGAGGGTGGATGCAATAAGACTAACAGATGGAAGTATAGCACTCTGAGGGAATGGGAAGCCAAGTTGCTTGACTCAAGGAAGGCGAATCTCATCAATCATATTAGCGATGAGAGAAAAAGGAACACCGGGTAGGTTCCCTGGGCATCATAAGAACCTAAGTTCGAGTAAAACTCTCGAATTAGGGTCTCGTTAGCCAGACCCATGACTGACAATAGAAGTAGCCAACCATGTGAGTCAAATAACATGTAAACTAGTGTCTCACATATTTCATCTATGGTGCATACCCTCTCTACAAGGACTGGTTGGGACAGGATAGACGCTGCCCGAACTTGAGCTACTTAGGTTAGAAAATAAACCAAGACCCTAGGTGTTGCTCCTAGATGACGACCCTCAATGAGAATAGTCTTGGAAGACATGATCACGTAGTATATATATCAAGAATATGTTGTAGAATAATCCTAAGATGTCACTACATTTAGTGTACTGAACTATAGTCCACACTAATCCAAAGTCTAATATAAAAGATCAATTAAACTAAAGGAAAGTGGAGAAAGGACTTAAGGACTTACTACACAAATAAATGGATGAAATCGCAAAATGATCAGTGAAAACGAAGCCCTCGATGTATAAAATACATTAGCTAGAATGGAATTTAAGAATGAAGAAGTCCGGGATCAAAATGTCACAAGACGTGAGAGGATTTGGAGAGAAAATGAGAGAAAACCACCCAATAATGTGATATGTTCGTGGTTTCTCGCATGTTTTGAACTGAGCAGAGTTCGTTCAAACGAAACTCGTTCGAACGAAAACTAGAAGCTGCTCTTCTCTCAGAAAAATAAAGTGTACTGTTCTGTTTGAAAATCCTTTACGCATTTCAACTACAAAATAGGGGAAATTTGAATTTTTCATAAAAAATACTATTTTTAGCTACAAACTCTAAGATGAATTCAATTGTCTTCAAAGCTAAAAATAATCCCAATGTTTTTGAGTTAAAATATGAATTTGAAGAACATTTTGAGTGAATTTGAGAGATGTAAATGTGTTCTAAATACTATCAATACATTCAAATGATCTTAGAACACTAAAATGTATACAAGTTCACTCTCTCTCACTCAACTATGGTAACGAGACATATGCATTAATTTTAACCATGAAATGTTCTTATCTCAAGGTTAACTTTCTATGGTGTTGAATGATTTTCACCTCAATAAGAGCAAACAATCATAGTTAATCAACCTAGGAATTTCTTACCATTTCCAATCAAAACTCTCTTTCAACTTGAAAGCAAAAATTTTCAAATTGAATTTGCACTTGTCTCACCTTTTGCAAGGCAGCTTTCACACAGTTAAGTAGGCTGCTCTTTTCAAAAGATTTACCAATGCTAGCAAACACACATCTCAAGGGTAGCCCTTTCTTTCCACTCTTTGATTTCTTTGTGTGTGTGCCATTTTCGTTTTAGGCTTTTACTTTTGGTCCTTTGATTTTTCTAACCTAAATCAATCTTTCTAGCCATAGACTTATTAAGATGAAAACATAAAACCATTAAGTCTAACATATCTACAAGGCAATCTCATGTAAGAATTAAGCAAGGTTAAAACTTATGAGATTACAAGTAGATTGAAAGATTATGTGCACCCAAGTGAAAAAGGCTAAGTGAAGATATTGATAAAATAAAGTTCACAAGTCAAGACTCAATCACTTAAAATGCACTTAATGCAATTCTTTTTCAAAAAAAATGGGATTACCATTAGCAATTAAAATAAGAGAAAATTATTTTTGGATTATTGACTTCACAAAGGTATGAAATGCACCTAACCATAAGGGATCAAAATTCTGGAAAAAAAAAAAAAAGAAAACAAAAAAGAATCCGTAGACCTAGAATAGATGGTTAATGAAAGAATTACTTAGACTATGGAAAACAACACAACTTACTTAAGATGATTTTCAATGAGTCAAATGGAGAAAGATGTAATGAATCAATTCATAGGGAAATTCTAAGATGAGAGTGAAGAGTGAAATCCCTAAATTGTTATAGAATCTCGTAGTCATCTAAGAGATGAATTTGCTGTTCCCGAGGAAGAAATAAATTGTGAAGTGTGATTTACACACTTAGTCTCAAGACCTTTCAATTTATCCTTCCTCACCCAAATTTGTCTTACAATTCTTTTGGGAGTAGGAGGGGTATTTTGGGTCTTGACCTTACCTCCAACCTTAGAATGGGAAATTAATTTAGGCTTTTCAAAGTTGAAAATATGAATGATCTTTTGAGCCATGCTCCTTGATTTTTTAATATGATTATTCATTTGTTTCTTGAAGGTAGCAATTTCCAATTTGTGCTCTAAAGTCATAGTGTGAGATTTTGTCTGCCTTTTCTTGGCAAATCCATAATTCTTTCTAGAATGTTCTTCAACCATGCAATAAGAGCAATAAAATAGTCCTTGTTGAGGTTTGGCTTGTGGTCTAGATTGATGTAGTAAGAGAGAATGTGCTTGGGGCTTTTGTTAGGGTTGGGTTTGCCTCATAGGTTTAAGTGGTTTAACACTTTTAGATTTTGAGGACACAACCAGCTTGAGACTAGGAGATTGACTTGAAGTGGATGTAGAGGGTTTGTTCTTATCCGTGAACATGTCATAGCCCAAACCATTTCTATTATTCTTAATTTGGACAATATTAAGTATTTTAAAGAGCTTATTCGACCTATCCTCAACATTGACTTTGACATTCCTAGCTTGTGTGAGTTATTCACCAAGAGAGTGAACTTTGGAATTCAATTCCTTCTTTTTAACCTCACAAGCATCCAGGGAAGTCTTAAGTCCTCCTACCTTAATAACCAATGAATTTCTCTCATTTTCTAAGGATTCAACTTCCTTTAAGAGAGACAATTTATCCTCATTTAGTTGATTCAATAAGGATTGATAAACTATTAAAGCACTCTTATCATTCTCACAAGACTTAAGCTTAGTGATAAGCTTCATGTTAGACTTCTTGAGATTTATAGATTCATTGAATAATCTTTTAAAAGCAATCTTAATGTTGTCTTCATCATCGCTCTCATCATCACTAGACACACGATCTTTGATGTCCTCAGATCTTCATCCTCAATGGCAGTCGATCCTTTATGGACATTGGCGACACTTATGAAAGCCAAGAATCGACTTTTATCACCATTTACTTTTTCATCCTCATCCCCTTCTTCCTCTTCATCCTCTTCGGAGAGAGATGATTTCATAGCCTTCTTATTTCTAGAATTTCCCTTTCTCTTATTAGGACAGTTGGTCGTTATATGCCCAAAATTGTGGCAATCATAACATTCAATAGGATTAGAGGAGGATTGTGAATAAGGTTTTCTTTTATCACCGCTAGAATAAGATTTTTGGACTTAAGAATCTTAAAGAGTTAGAATTTCTAAAGGATCTTTTACTTAAGCTTTTATATACCTTAAAGTTAGGCATTCTACCCTTGAGTTATTTGTTAAACCTCCTAGCAAAGAGAGCTAAGTCCTCATTATTCACAGACTTGAGGTCAATTTCAAGACCCCTTCACTTTCTTCTTATGTTAATTTTAAGGCAAGACTTTTAGTTTTCTTTGCTTGCCTTAGAGTTAGCTCAAAAGTTTGAAGTGATCTAACTAACTCATCAACAAAGAGAGAGTCTATGTCCTTACTCCCCTCAGTAGCGTTATCTTAAGTTGAAATCTCTCAGGAAAATATCTCAATATTTTCCTTACAATCTTGGTCCTCTCTAACTTTTTTCCTAGGTTGAATGATGAGTTGACAATGTCACTCAATCTAGCATAGAACTTTGAAAAAGTTTCCAATTATTCCATTCTTAAGGCTTCAAACCTAGAAGTCAACATTTATCATTTTGACCTTTTTATCGTCGACATACCCTCATGGGTAGTCTCAAGGATGTCCCAAGCCTCATTGGAAGTCTCACAAGTCATGATGCAGCGAAACTCATCAGGAGTTACCGCATTAAAGATGGCATTCAACACTTTGGTGTTGTAGCCACTTATTCTTAACTCTAACTCGTTCAAAGTGTTTGAAGGCTTGACTATAGAGGGAATTTCTGTAGTTATGGTTGTGACCAGAGGGGTTCAGCCTTCTTGGACGGTGAGCCAAACTCACTCACCCACGGCTCTTAAGAATGCTCTCATACGAGCTTTCCAATAGGCATAATTTGAGCCATCAAATAGAGGTGGCAATGAGATTAATCCACCCCCTCTTAACCCTTTCATGGTTTTCACTACTTAGGATATCAATCAAATGCCTTAGAAATAAGGCCACTTTGTTTGAGAGGGATACCGTTTGGATATCACTCAAGGTCCCAAAGTGTGAATATCACCTAGAATGGGGGGTTGAATAAGTAGGTCTTAGAATAAAATCTTATCCTATGTTAATTTCAATTCTTATCTATAATAAAAGATAACACAACAACCAAATCACTCAATGTGATTAATCCAACATTTATGCCCATCCACCAATAAAATAGCCAAGAATCATTCAAACACACCAACCTATCAACATTCACCAAATTGATCAATCTACCTTAATTTGATATGCAATTTTATCAATTCAAAGAAAAATTCAACTATGTGATCAATTTATGATTTCATTCAATTTACTCTATCAATTGCTCATCAAGTTTTCAATTAATCAAATTAAAGAACAATTATGAATTTCATGAAAACTCAATTTCAATATTCTAGCGGAAGCATTCAATTAAAGCAATTAGTAAATTGAAATAGATAGAAAGATTGAGAGATTTATAAATCGATTGATGACGGAGAAACCACCAAGGACAACAATCCTTGGAGTAAAACTCCAAAGCCAGGCCAATGCTCAAGGAAGACTTCCATTATGATGGAAAATAAAACACAACGTATCTATAAATAAGCTTAGTACCTCAAGCTCCGTTCTCCCCAATCACTTCTTTAAATTCCTCTTAAATCCACAAAATCTCATAGCTCAAACCTTCAAACAATTCGAATCCCCAACTGTCTCAGAATCCTTCGATTAAGCCACTCAACAATTATGAATTCTCATAACCTCAGTGTCCACCAATCGCTCAATGTTAAATCCTCAAGCTTGAACTTCATCCTTCGTTAATGGTGAAATTGACATGAACAATAGGCTCTTAGATTTGATTTGGATCTAGTAGATGATCTAAATCGATCAACGAACAATAGTAGAGAAATGTATGAATGACATTTATGAATGATCTCTCATAAAAGGTTTTTGATCTCTTAACAATTTAACTCTTACAATTGAAGACTCTCTCACTTTTTTTCACTGCTCTCAACTGTATTTTTGTGTATTTTTGCAATAAGCTTGTTCAATCCCAAATGAGCTTGAAAATAAATTATACATCTATTTTTCGCCCAGGGTTCATTCGAACGAACCGTCATTCGTTCGAACGACCACTAGTTCATTCGAACGAACAAGGAACAAATATCAAACGTACACAACTCTGAGGTTGCAACTATTCGATTGATATAAAACCTTCGAACAAATGAAAATGAACTTTTCTATTGTTCGTTCGAACAAGCAACAGAGAGTTGCACATTCTTTCTTGTCTTGTGAACTGAATTTTTTTCTTTAGGATTTTAAATATGCATTTTGTAAAAATTTAGCCACAACCACAAATTAATCACATACATGATGTTATGATAAAAACTATATACAATGTATGGATGATTTGAGTGTGTGAGATCCAAATCAAATGTAAAAGTCCAATATACCTATCGAGAGCCAAGTCGACCAGTAGTGATGCACGGTAATGTCTCTTTGACGAACTTGGAGAAGAACAGACATTGAGGTACTCACTCCTAGGACTTATGTAAGGATTACACAAAGCACGTTTTGTCAAACCGGATTAGCCAATTACAATAATAGACCCCATGGTCCTAATAGTTATTATCAAGATTATTTTCAACAATATTAACTTGATGATCTATGTTATTCGACCTTTTAGATCTGCACTCAGAATTTTTATGCCCAAACTTGTCACAATTAAAACACTGAATATTGGGATTTATGAGATTGTGGATTGGAACCATTATTGTTCTCTCTTCCTTGAACTAGCTTGTGCTACCAAATATTATTTTGCCACTAATTGGGCCTGCCTCTTCCTCTACCAGATCTGTTCTACCAACTATTGTCTCTGCCTCCTTTATTATTGTAATTCTGCCTTCTATTCTGGTAGCCTTGAAATCGTTGATTAAAGCTTGCTTTATTCTAAGACAACTTTTTCATTTTTCAAATTTAATTGAGCTTGCTTTATTTTGATCTCTCATTTAAGCATTGTTCATGAACCAACAACGAACCCAATAATTCATCCACCAGTCATAAACTCAAAGCCAACAAACTCTTCAATAGCAGTCACCTTATATTCAAATCCTAACGTCAAGCTTCAAAGAATTTTTTTCAACTATTTGAGACTCTTCCAGTGCTGCACCATTACTCTTCACCTCATTAATAAATGCCATGGTTCATGAAAAATAATCAGAAATAGTTTCTGATTTTTCTATCTACAATAACTCAAAATCTCTATGCAATCTACAATTTGGCCATTTTCACTTTATCAACACAACATATATTTTTTAAGAATATCTCATGCTTGTTTCACATACTGAACACAGACAATTTTACTAAAAACTGAAAAAATTAGTACTTGATGAATGAAGTTTAAAGTTTTAAAGTGTGCTTGTCTTGTTTGCTCATCCGCATCTTCTAAAAGTTCTTCATCAATAAACTTTATTGTCAAAGGACATAAATTCAAAAATATCACTCTAAAGACCAAATTATTGGTGAACCAATTCAAAAAGTTGTTATTAGAGCATCATTGAGAATGTATGCAAAAATCTAGCATTTTTATTTCAAATTGAACCCAAAAACATTCAAGAAGTTGAAAATGATGAATCTTGGATATTACCTAAGCAAGAAGAGTTAAATCAATTCGAAAGAAACAATGTTTGGAACTTAGTTCCTAGACCTAGAGAACAAAGTGTAATTGGAACTAAATGGGTCTTTAGAAACAATAAAGATGAAGAAGGGAACATAACTACAAACAAAGTTAGGTCAGTAGCCTAGTGATACAGCCAAGAATAGGGCATTATGAATAAACTTTTGCCTCAATTGCTAAATTAGAAGTCATAAGAATGCTACTTGCCTTTGCATGTCACAAATGCTTTAAGCTCTATCAAATGGATGTAAAAAGTGCATTCTTGAATGGATTTATTTCCAAGGAAGTATATGTTGAATAACCTTCCAAATTCAAAATCCATGAAAAGTCAAACCATGTATACAAATTAGTTAAAGTTCTCTATGGTTTGAAGCAGACTCTTAAACCTTAGTATGAAAGACTTAGTGGGTTCTTCATTAAAAATAAATTTACTAGAGGATGTGCAAATATATGTGAATGACATTATATTTGACTCAACAAATAAAGATCTATGCAAGTACATTGCCAAGTGCATGCAAGATAAATTTGAAACGAGCATGATAAGAGAATTAAGTTTTTGTAAAGATTACAAATAAAATAATTAAAAGAAGAAACATTTATTAATTAATCTAAGTATATTATAGAACTACTTGAAAAGATTTAGAATAAAAGAAACAAAATCCTTTAATACTTTTCACGAGTGATGTGCTAACAAACTTAAAAAATAATGACAAAGAAAATGATATTCACATTAAAACATCGCACTTTCGTAAAGAGGAAAAAGATTTTTCTATCAAATTTCTGAATCGTAAAAACAATCGAAGCAATCTTCACAAATCAAGAAATCAAGCTTTTAATACCAGTCTGGAGTGTCGTCTCTTAATATATATTGACGTGCATGTACCTGACTGTAAAATAATATATTGGTCTTTCGTTATATCAATAAAAAAAATCAGAATATATGTTTTACTCGCCAGGCTCGAAAATCGTGTAATTAAATCTTTATTAAACAAAATTTGACATAGGGAAAAACTCCTATAGGCTATAGCAGCACTCTTTCGGCAATTGTCTCGCACGCACTCTATATCAGTGGCTTTCGGTGGTAACCCACAATGCACATGGTGCGCACGCATATATATATATATATATATATATATATATATAATACTTACTCAAAATCCTTTACTAAAAAAGATTAATTCTATAAGAGAATTAATTATCCATTTTTATTAAAAATAAAATTAATTAAAAGCACTTCAAATATTATTAAGACTTTTGTTAGATTGTCCCACATCGTCTCTAGCTCTTCTGGTGTATATATAAGGGCCCTCTCTCTCTCCTTAACACCTGGGTTTTAAGGAGTTGAATGGGCTGCGTCTCTAATTTCAATATGGTATCAGAGTCAGGCCAGAGCCTAACATTGGGTTAGAGGAGTCGGAACCTACCGGAGTTTTAAGGAACTAATTTAAAATTGAACCTCTAATTTTCAACAATTTTATAAGATAGAATTAGAAAATTTCTTATATTATATGGGGTTAGTTTAATTGACTCACATAAGAAGTGGAAAAATTTAAAGAAAAAAATAACAATTATCTATTTCTTTCCTTTGTTTTAAATTTTTTTAGTAATTAAATAAAGCTTGAAAAGAAAATTTTAGCAAAAAATTTTCAGAAATCCTGAAATAGATGGCAATATGAAATAAGGAATTATAGTTAATATTGGGTTTAGTTAGAAATAAGATTAGGCCAAACTTGTGATGGATTAACTTTTGTAAAGTATATTCAAGGCTTTAGAAAATATGAAATTATTAAAAATGGTAGGGTTGAGTTTAGTTTAATTAGAAATAAGATTGGATTAAAAAGTTAAGATGATTAGATTCAGACGGGGTGGACTAAATTCATATAAGTCAAAATAATTACAAGTAATTTTTTTTTTTTTTTTGTTTCAAACTTGAGTACTATAGCCCTCCCCATCCCCTTGCGTGTGACTATCCTATACTTTTTTTCCTCCTAGGCTATGTTAAGATCTTTCAACTAGACAAACTATCAACCATGTGACTGGATTTTCTTTGCTTTTCTATTCTTTTTTTTTTTTTTAAATTTTGCTGTTGAGACCTCTCAACTTCACAAACTTAAAGAAATCAATACGATTAATGAGCTACTCAGGTTTTGACCGCCAGTTGTTGAGGGGTAAGCTTTTTTTTATATTATTTTAATATAGGGTTTCGATTCTTAAATTAATAAAAATAAAAACAGAAGAAAAAGCTACTTAAATTGAAATTTGGAGTCTCTCCATTTCATCATAAATGAAAGATTTTCATTTGTGAGATAGTGAAATAAAAAAATAATTCTGAAAATTATGCTTTTTATTATAAAAAATGATTATGAAATTATTATTTTTTAACTTGTGAGACAAATAAAAGTGTTTCTATTTTTCATGAAATAGAGACACACCTAACCCTTTACATTGGGCTACTAAAACTAGAAAATCTGATCCTGTAGTTGTACGTTCGCATGGTAGTAATTGATTTTCTATGCGTTTGCAAAATAAAATGGAATTTCTCATTTTACACTCACTATATTTTTTGTTATTAACAAAATATCGTGTAAATTTACTAATTTAACCCTAATACTTCTAAAAATTAGAAGTATATTTTTACACAAAACTATAAAACTAACTTAACATTTAAATGTATTATTCATATTTTTATCTTTCTAATATTTATTTGTTTTTAATATATTATATATTTAATATATTTATATATAGGGTATGTAACACTGATCTCGCATGAGTTTTCTAACAATTACAAAGACATCATCTAAGGTTTTTAAAATTATACTATCATCTCTTATTTTTACTAACAAACTACACATATCTTATCTCCTATCTATTTTTTTTTTTCAAAATGACAAGAGTGCCTTTTTATTTTTTATTTTTTTTATGCATTTTTCAATTTTGATTTTTTTTTTTTTACTTTGGTTATTTTCAAATAAATAATGATTAAAACTTTCTTGATTAAAAAAAAATAAGTTATTTACTTTAAATTTATTTTTATATAAGATGAAAAAGACTTTAAAAAAAAAAAGCTAGAAAAATTTAGTCAAAATTTAAACAATGTAAAAAAAAAAAAAACAATGAAAGGGTTATTTTATCATTTTGAAAAAAAAAAAAATTAGACAAGAGATAATATGTGTAGTTTGTTTGTAAAGTAAGGGGGAGAAGTGTAATTTCAAAAATCTCAAAGCAATCTTTGTAGTTGTCAAAAAAACTCAGGAAAGGTTAGTCTAATTTACCTAATTAAATATATACATTTTGTCTCCTAGTACCTATTAGAATTTTAACAAAATAAAATACCATAAAAGAATGAATTGGGTGTTTAATTAAGCTTAAGACCCTCTAAAAGATATTAAATTAGAGTTAATTAGTAAAAGGTTTCTCAAAATAAGTGTCTCGAGTCTAAGGTCTAAGAAAAATATACTTTAACCCTAAAAATTCTTGAGTTTTTAAATTGTGTGGTCTAGTGATGAGCTGGTACCATCACTTAATTCTTAATGAAAAAATTACCTCCACTTTTCTAGTTACAAAAACACGGAGCTTGTTTCCACCAATTTAATTCCCGATCCAACTTAATTCTCTCATTCTCTGCCATCATCTGGTTTCATCATCTGTCATCATTTCTCTCATTTAATTCTTGAGTTTTTAAATTGTGTGATCCCAAGTTTAATAGTGATAAGATGGTTCCATCATTTAATTTTTAATGACAAAATTACTCCACTTTTTCACTTACAAAAACACGAGCTTCTTTCCACCAATTTAATTCTCTAACTCTCTGTCATCGTCTGGTTTGATCATCTCTCATAATTTTCTACCAAACACTGGTTTTGAAAAAATTGACCAGATGAGAGCATTGTTGCCCATGGACAGATCCACTCCACCACTGGCATCCAATGCCATCGTCTGGTTTGATCATCTCTCATCATTTTCTACCAAGCACACTGTTTTTTTGAAAAAATTGACCAGATGGGACCATCGTCGGCCATGGACAGATCCACTCCACCATTGGCATCCAATGCCACCACCGTCCCTCGTCTTTTCCATCTTTGTCTCTCATCTCCAGCACAAGGAACTTCGATCTCCGACGATCCTCGAATCACGCTCATAAGGGAAGAATAATCGATTGTCTTTGATCATTTAAGTAGAAAATTGAGTCTCGTTACATAATAAATCTCTTTCATGATAACTTGTTTCTTTGAGATTTAATTGTATTATGTTACGAATTAATCAATCAATTCAACGAGTTTTGGTATTTGGGTGCTAGAGTCTTTGCGATTGGAAGTATTCTCAATGGAGATTATGTGGTTTTGAGGAAGCATTTAGTTGTCATTGAGGAGGGCTTGGTGGAAGGTGTACAAATACTTGTGGTGTATTTGTGGGTTGTGGTGGTAGCGTTGGATGTAAGGTGACTCCTTGGCTTTGGTGTATTTTTTACTCATATGAATTTAAATTTGCTGCTCTGAAGAAAAAATTTTTAAAAAAAAAATTTAATTCAAATTTAAATTTGAACTGAATTTTAGAGATGCCCTAATTCAAGATTAATAGCAATACCAATCCAATAAAAGTCTAAAGAAAATGCTAAACATACTAGTACAATATACTCAGTTTCTATTATGTAATTTGATAGTAGCAACCTCATAAAGCAGTATTAATACAGTATACTACTAAGAGAGGGTGAATATCTAGAGAGGGACTAAGCTAGTGGTGAGGGCAGAAGGTGACCAAATAGCTGCCACCACTGCACGTAGAAATGCTAGTGGGATCATCGTAAGCATAAGAGTAAGCCCTTGGACAAGCCGCCTTGAAGATCCTCGAGTAGGCCGTGGGCTTGCACGACTGTGGGTTCCCAAAGCTGCCGGTGCAACAGTATCTCGGCGAGTTGAAAGCAAAGCAAGCACTCTTACAAGCCACCACTCGGCGGTTGTCGTGAGACCGGACCTGAAGACCTACCGGACACATCATGTTGAGGTCACTAACACACCCTGCGTAGCTGCACTTGCCGGAGCCCTTGATAGGAGTGATGGAGATGGCGAGGTTGTAACCGTCGACGAGGCTGACGTCGTAGAAATCTTGCTCGGAGCCGAGGGTGATCTCTGCCAGGGTGGCCGGTGGTGTGCCGCCGAGGCCATTGCAGAAGAGGTTGCCGCCACAGTCGCCGGTGGCGCAGCGTCCGCGGCCAGATGAGTCGAAGGAGCATCCGTGGCGGCCCCAGATGCGGCCAGACCATGCGGCGGGGAGGCGGAGGCTGTAGGCCTTGTTGGGTTGCAGCTTGAAGCCGCCGCGGGCCAAGATGGGTTTTCCGGCGCTGGGTTGAATGCCCGGCCACACTGGGTGTGAGCACTTATTGTAGAGTGTCATTGTTGTTGCTGAGACCTCTACTGTTACAACCAGTTTCAACATAACAAGCCCACATTGTTAGGAACTGACATTTTTCTTTCATTTCTTGCGTTAGAAAACACATTCATCAGATTATAATACCAAAAGAAGTGTAGTTTAGCAGCAGATCTATAGAGAGAAGCAAAATGAGAAGAGTAGCCAGGAAAGCTACCAAGCCAGTTTAGGATGACACAAAAATGTGATCTGTACCAGTCATTTTTATTTTTAATTTTACTTTGCTTCTTTGTGGGAGAGGTTGTTGTAGGTGTGTGTGTGGGAGAGAGACAGAGAGAGAGGGCGGGGGAGGAAAAACCAGCAAAGCCCATTTGCTTGAGAAACAGATCGAAATGGAAAACATCTTAAGTGAACTAGGTAAGGGAAACCGAGCACATACCTGCAATGTGGGTGGTGTAGAGACTGAGTAAGAGCAGAATGAGGAGACGTCTCAGGATCACTTCCATGGCTGAAACTGAGAGCAGCTGACGAAGATAAGAGATGGCTAAGAAGAGAAGTGTCTACTCTCCCTCTTTGTAATTGCTAAGCATGCGATAGATTATATAGACACGGAAAAAGGAAGATGGTGGTACGTTACTAGGGTTTAATGGTTGATTTTTTTGTGAGTGAATAATAATAATGTTTTGTTGCATAATTTTTAATTTCTTTTAAGCACAATTAATATAATTATTTACATGTGTGTTAGTCTATTTAAACGTAATGAGTGCAATCTCCCACCTTTGTAAATAATCGTGTTAAAAAAATTTATGTCATAAAATATTATTTTTGTAGAAATATAGTATAATAGGCTGGCCCATCTGATTGACTAACGTGCTTGAAAACAGTTCTTTCTCTGTTTTTGATTGAAAATTTTATCAAAAATCATTACTATATTGTGTCACAAAATAAAATTAATAAAATATTAAAAACTCAAACTGTATAAAAACTTTTGATAAAGTTTTTCTTCTGAACTGTCAAAATTAAAAACTCAAAGATCACATTTTTCTACCTCGAGGAGAATAAATACTGCTCCTGTACAGAGATGTAACGGTGAAATAATATATATATATATATATACATATATAGAGAGAGAGGCAGAGATATTTAGGGGTGGGGCAGCACCATTTGGGGTGGGTGATGATGACAAACTGCTCAGCTTTCGAGGCTGTCAGAGCGTCAGTGGGGATGGCTGTCTCCAACCAAGAGAGAAAAAAGAAAAAAAGTTTACCAATATCACATGTCGAGGGAATCACTCTGCTCATCTGCCACTGCCTGCTGATGTTGTGCCCTATCAGTCCGCACTTAAATTTCGCACTGTACGTTCGGACAAATTCAATAGCTTTGGAAAAAGTAATTTTATATGTTATAATTTTATTTTATTTTATTTTTGGACTAGCGTGGCTACGTGAGATATAGAGTTTACATTTATGTAAATAATTATGTTTGTTAAAAAAATAATGAATGGTCGGAGGCAATGATGCCGAAGAATCATTAACCCCTAATCTCTATTGTACGATCATGTATCGGCCAAAGAAATCAACGATGACGGCTTGTTCACTGATATTCTTGCTACGGCCATGGTGCAAACAAGGCGACAATGGCGACGATGTGGACCTTCTATTTCTAAGGTAGCTGAAGCCATAAACTTTGGTTAAACTTAGGAGAGTTTATTACAAAAATTGAATCTTAGAAAACCCACTGGGTTTACTTGTTTCCATGGTATGACTTGTAACAATTAATTTCTGCAATTGAAGAAATTGTTGTTGTGGTGTTGTGTTTTGTAAACTATAATTGGATGGATTAGCAAGATTGTATTTGATTAGGCTTCCATATGAAATTTTTTGATCTGACTCTATTTAAATTTTTTTCTTCTTTAATTTGGGATTTTCATCCTTTGCTTTTTTTTTCTAGATTGTTTAGTGTAAATATATAACAACTAGATAGATTTTAGAGTGTTCTGCTAAGAATTTGTGATTGTGATTGAGTGCAACAAAAAATCAAATTTTTGAAGTCGGGCATTTGATCTGTGATTTGCGACTCACTGTTTAATGGAAAAATAAAATCCTGGATTAATTCTCGTATGTGTGTATGTGCATGTAGTTATGCCATTATGTGGGTTTATATGTGAAGTTATGCTGTCATGTGGGTTTGGTCTCACAAATTGTCAGATTGGAAAATAGACAGATTCTACATGTTATATATCTATGCACAGATGAGAGGTACATACTGGATAAATTATAGCAAATTAACTGTTATTTTACATGTGTTTTATGTCTTCTGTGTTTTGACTTTTATCTGTGCAATGAAGTGTTGAACATGTAATTCTTGTTTTTTGCTTGCACTTGATGTTGTGTTCTCATTTTCAGTTAGCCTTAATATACAGTTATGGTTGAAAGTTGTGGAGTCCATTTGTTTGTTTGGCACTTTACTCCATTGACGGGCTTCCTGCTTTTGTTGCTCTGTTTCCGGCAGAAATTGAGTTAAATTCATTGATTGTTATAAAAGGTGAACACTGTCTTCACTGACAACACCATCTATTTTTCACATATTTTGATCATTTATGAGATATAAAATATTTTGATGGGCTATTATGAGTAAATGCAGCATCACAATACTCTTCTATGTTCTCTCTCATGTAAAAAATTGTTGTTGTTGCATGCTTACAAGGCAAATTAGAGATTTGCCATGAACTACAAACACATTTTCCCGAGCCAAGGTCCACCGCAAAAGTGACACCTTCTACAAACACATTTCCATGAATTAAAGAGTCAGTAAAATTGTAATGGACGTATTTGTCTTTTTGTAAATATAACAGTGAGGTTATTTTGGATCATTCATTCACAATAAGTATTAGACTTAATACAGTCACTCTATAAACTATAAGGGCAATTTGAACATACAACATTACTTTTTGGCTTACATCATCATTTAATGCATGTGTTAGAAACGGAAGTTGAGGAGAAGAGAGAATCTGTTACAGATCATTAAACTAGAGAAGGGACAGTGTAATTTCAGAACGTATAGGAGAGATTTTTATAATTGTCAGAAACTTCAGTGAAAGTATGTGTAATTAACCCAAAAATAATTTATAAAACATAATGTTCTTTGAACTAAAATGAAAATAGATCTCACACATTAATTTTAATGAGTTTACATGAAAATGTGTATTCTTTTATGAAAAGATTAAAAAAATATATTGAGTTACTTAAAATCATTAAAGAATAAATAAAAGATTATTTCCAAATATCATCACTTAAAAAATAGTAATAAAGTGTGGATCTTGTGAAAAGTTTGTAAATAACTTGTGTCTCACATAAGATAAGCACAAAATTTTAAGTGAATTTATATATATATATATATATATATATATATATATATACACGCAATTACCATAAGGAGGGTTTGGGTCCTTAGGGGCATCCAAGTTTTGTAGAAATGGGAAGACCTTAGCACATGCTTGGTTCACTACGCGCATCGCCGTCGCCCTCGAATTGGGTTAGGTTTGGGTTTGAGGCTTGGTCCACAGTGTATAAATTTTTTATTTAAATTATATTTTTTAAAACGTTACCATTGTAATTGTTACCGGTTGAACCAAAACCTTTGGAGGCTATGACTGTTTGAACAGTCACCAATCCTTCTATAAATATAGCACTGTACCATCGTTGCATTTATTTAATCAATTTTTCAATTTGAGTTTCTGTATTCTATCAGAGAGAGTTCAAGTTACAAGTTTGATTCAGCCAAACACACTATTGTAGTACTTTATGTTTGCCTATAAACGATCATTGTGTCTTGAGAGACAAAACGTCTAAGAACTTGTAAGCAACACTGCGATGGGTATGATTCATCTTAAGGACATATTATCAAACGCTAATCTTGATCAATATTGTATGTCGGTTCTACAATTTTACTGTAAATCCGCATTTTATTATTTATGTATTTTATTTGTAAGTTCAATTCTATGTTGACTTTGATTAAATACTTTTTTGATAAAATAGTTTTTTCTGTTTCAAGTTTAATAATTTTTTGATTTTCAAATCAAATATTATATATTTTTATTCTGTTTTATAAAATAGTTTCTGGCTAAAATTGTTTTATATAATAAAACTGATACAAGTTTCTATCAGTGTTAATTATACAACAAAAAAATTGTATCACTAAAATATTACTTTTTGAAAAATCCTTCAATGTGATCATAAATACAAACACAGTGTCAACACCATGTTTCGCTAGCCATGCAATCATGTCACTCATTCTATAGCTTATGTGTTTATGTACTTATTATGCACATGTACATACTCATATGGATGTGGAACTCACATGAATAAAATAATAATGTATTTCAATACCTAATGTAAGTATATATGTGCATAAATATGTCATGAATAGGACAATGTTCATCTTTATTACTTATTCTTATAATTTTGCTTAAAATATCTTAAATATATAACATATTATTTATTATTTAATTATTTGTAAATCATACATTCAGGAAGACTAGGTTGAGAGAATTATGGAAAAAGTATAATTGAGAGATTTATAAAAAAAATATAATGCAGGGGATGCTAATCCCATGAACTACTACGCGTTCAAAGTGGACGTGTATCTACGATGCCTTCTCATGTAAAACATTCAGTCCAGTCATCATCTTTTGTGACCGTTGATCATTTGATTAGGTATTTTCAAGGGTGATTGTGAATTGGGTCATTGAAGATCCAACGGTGTGAATAATTCTCTCTTCGGAAGCTGGTAGAGCGTGTATTGTCTGTGCAACAGTGCACACACAGGAGATCAAACATAGTAATATAATGGTCCTTTATTTGTCAGTCTGTCACCCACATCAAGTTCTCCTCGGCCAAAGGGATTCTATTCGAATTGTTGTCGTTTAATGCACTACAGAGATCTAAGGTATTATTGTATAAACACTGGTTGGCTCCAAATTATCCAAGTAATTGTTAGTATAATTTGAGGAATGCCATTCTTCCACTAAAATTTTATTAAAAATATTTTTTTTACATATTAATGTAATAAAATTATATTAATTTTACATCACATCATACTATAGAATTAATATAACAGTGACACATCAGTGTGTAAAATATTTTTAATAAATCTAAACGATAAGAATAATTTTATTCTTATAAAGCATAATTTTTATGTGTCATACCTGCACTCAAATACATATTATG
This sequence comes from Nyssa sinensis, assembly GCA_008638375.1. NCBI lineage: Eukaryota > Viridiplantae > Streptophyta > Magnoliopsida > Cornales > Nyssaceae > Nyssa > Nyssa sinensis. The sequence continues at coordinate 25,634,846 of CM018035.1, forward strand.
TGATTATTTAATTTTAATAAAAAAATAAAAATTAAATAGATTAAAAAATATATGTATATTATATATATAACAAATTATAATTAAGACATGTATCTAAATTAAAAGAAATTTTTTTATTTTAATTTAGAACTAAATATTGTCTTTATAGTATTAATTTAATCAATAATATATGATTTTTTTTATTAGTTGACCGTATTATATTAGTCGAATATCATATCTTGTTTAATATAATGCCGACAATTTATGAAAATAAACACATAAATTCTAAAAATAAGACAAGCATTACTCTAATTTAATTGTTACTGAATTACTAATATAGCAATACGTATGATGATCGGAAAAGTACAAAGAAATAAGTAATACAGTGATACATTAACTTTGATTTTTATTTTTTCGTAATGAACAGTGTGGCCTAGGTTAATTACATCTATCAGCAACGGAACAAAACATTGAAAAGTGAAAAGCCAAACCCTTAGGTCCTCATTACTAAAAAACCCATTGTTATAAAAACTGTGATTAAAGTACTGAAAAGCTCTTAGATGTATTGGCTATAGGGATTCAGTTGTATCGAAGGTTGTAACACTTTAATCAAGATTGATGGTCAAACTTTGCAGGAAAAGTAAAACAATTGTCTTTAATGTTTGAGTGATTGTACAACAGATTTTTTTTTAATAAATTTTGTTATTGTTACATACAAGATATATAATAAAGTTTATAATAATAAATGTATATAAGATCACTTATTCATATTTAAAAATAAAAAATATTATTGAGAACATTTTAATCACATTTAAAACACTTTTATTAAATATATATATATATATAGAGTAAAAACTACTATTTCTGCAATTATATTCTCTGCTTCTCTAATTCTCACACAATATGAATAAAACCCACCCACTATACAAATTAGTAAAAAATTATATAAATTAATTACAAAATGACATAGCATTGATCTTTCAAACTAAAATCTAGGATGATTTTTTTTCTAATCTTTTTCTTATATTTCATTATAGATATTTATTTAAAAATTTTAAATTTCCAAATCAAACAAAAATATAATCTTAAAAGCATTCTAAAATTTATTTTCTTGTCCCATAATTTTCAGTGAAACAACCAGAGCCTTCACTTTTCCTTTTATATATATATATATATATATATATATATATTTTGATACAACTACATAGGGAAGAGGATTGTCAATTGTGTGATAAAGTGGATACTTACACTTAGTTAAATAAGATATCGATCCTTATATATTTTAATGACACATACAAAATGGAGAGAAAGCAACACTAATATTTTAAAAATTAATATAATTACATTTTATTTGATTTAATTTTAAGTTGACATTCTTGCCCAATATACATGGATCCCATTTCCTGATGTTACATATTCCCTTATTCAATAATCGCAATGATTTCTTATGTCAATTCGATCTTTTTCATTTTTCTTGTGTAGCTTATCTTCGCATCTATACTTTTACTCGTATCTTTTTGCTATTCGGAATTAGGAGCCGTTTGCTGAGCGCGATACCATTGGCGATGCTGGAACTGGAAGCTTTGTACTAAATTGTGGTGTTTCGGAGAACACCTAATTAGCAGGGCCCATCCCACGACTTGCAATACCCAAAATGGCTTTGCAGCAAAAAGCAACACTTTTTGCTTTTTGACTGACCAATTCATCCTATTTTATACAGGCCACTGTTATTTCGGCTTCCATTTATTATACACTTACAAAAGTAACCTTATGGACTTTTTGTCAATTAAAAAAATATGGATAATTATATTAATATTTTAAATTTATTTTTTTTTATAATTACGTTGATCTTTTTTGAAATTTTTAAAATTATATTGACTTTTTTACTTTACCTGATAATATGCAGATATTTTTCTCTAGTCAATTTTTTTTTTTCAAAATAAAAATTGTTTCTTTTAGTTATTTTTTTTTCATTTTTCTAATTTTGACCAAATTTTTCTAATTTTTTTAAAGATATTTTTATTTAAAAATAAATTTAAGGTAAATGACTTATTTTTATTTTATATAAAAATAAATTTAAAGTTTTTATCAATATTTATTTAAAAAATAAAAAAAATTGGTCAAAATTGGTCAAAATTAAAAAAAAAACATAAAAGGGATAGTTTTGTCATTCTAAAGAAAAAAATTGACTGAAACGGTGTATCTGTATATTATCAGGTACAATAGAGGAGGTCAATGTAATTGTCAGAAATCTCATGATAGGTCAGTGTAATTTACCCAAAAAATATTTATTTGAAATGCAACTATAAATAGTTGGTTAGTTATATATATATATATATATATATATATAAACTTTATATATGTTTATGATTAATATATGTATTATATAAGAATTTCATGCTAATCACCTAATTTCAAATTTCGGGTACTTTCAAGGGTTACACTACAAAAGAATCCGAGCAATTAGAATTAGGCTTGAATAAAAACAGATTTGTATTCGTTGCGCTTACTAGTTTTCTTCTTAAAAAATAAATACAACTATGTTCACTATTATATATATTTTATATTAATTTACTTACTATAATTAATGTATAACCTATTATATCTTATAAATATACATACTATTTATTAAATAAAGAGAATATAAGGAAATTGATATTACGTAATATTTTTTTTATCAAAGACCAATAAACAAACAGATTTACCACAATCAAATTGACTTCCTTGATAAACAATTAGATATGGTTATGTTACTACGTTTTGTGCCTTTCATTATTAGAATGACTTGCTTGAGCTTGGTTTGCACACTCTATACTTTGACAAACCAAGACGTGATGGTTACACTCTCAAAACTATGTTCCAAACAGGGCGTTGATAGTGTGTTTGGTTTAGGAAAAAAAAAGAAGAAAATGTTTTATTCAGTTAGGAAAAAATAAATAGTGTTAGCCCATATTCTTATTTTGATAAATAGAAAAAAGAAAAGAAAAGAAAGAATAGTTTTGAAAAAAAAATTAAAGAAATAAAACAAAGGAATGAATGTTCTTATTATTCGAGTAAAAATGGTAAAACACTTGATTTAAAAAATAGGAACAATATAACTAACATTTTTTATCCCTTCCACCGGTCTCCCACTTTATAAGGATAGTATAAGGAGGTTTTAAGCCATGTCTCTCTCTCTCTCTCTCTCTCTCTCTCTCATTTCTTTTTCTTTGCTTGTTTAACTTTAAACTAAACATGAAATAATATTTTAATAAACCCTTTTCCTATCATTTCATTTCCTTCCAATTCTTTCATCCAAAATAATTATAAGTCAAATAAAATAAAATGAAGTTTTAGAGCAAATATGATGATCAAATTGCCCCATAAATTCATGTTACAAAAAAAGAGTCTTCCAATAATGGAAGAAAAATTGTATGAATTTTATTACAGCATGTACGAATCATAAACATGTGAAAGCTACAATATTCATAAATATTAATTCAACGATAGTCACGTATTTGTATGGCATGTCAATCGACATATCTTAGTCTCCAATAATACGTTATTCTTTACAAGGAGATGGGGATAGTCTTTTACTCTCTCCTCTGCCTTTCGTTACTAAGTCTAGTGAGAAAGTTGCAACTAATTAAGTGAAAGTAAGGACAAACTCTTATATTTTTAACCAAAGTGCAAGTTTTTACCCATAAAAAACTACTAATAAAAGAGTCCATACTTAATCGTAACATCTATAACAATGTCTTAAACGATAACATGTAATTAAGGTGCACCAAACTCAACATACTCTTATGATCACTGTCAATAAATTGAGTTCATCTTATCTACTTTCTTCCAATTAAGCATTCTAATTAATTCGATTTTTCACAAAAATAAAATATAATTAGATACGCTAGCCACATAAAAGTAAAAATATTACATTGTCCCACTTCAGCTACATAATTCATTATCAAAGTTTTTGTAAAATATTTTATTTTTTAAAATGACATTCCATATTAAACTAGAAGAAAGTTTTATGTAGCCACAAAGTGAAAAATAAACAAAATGCTTTAGAGAACACTACGTTAAAACATTTTCTTTAGTCTAACAAAACTATAAGCACCCAATCATGCAAGTCATTATACCTAAATGACATAAAACCTACATAATCAAAGTACTCACAATCTTACCAACTTAGGTTATGCGTATGGATGTGTTGTATGAAAATTACATTCCATCTGTGATCAGCATACCTATTTTCAAATTCGTCCAACCTTCCATCCTATTACGAGACTAATCATGCTATGACATTCAACGCTTAAGCCTTTGTTTGGAAGTTTTGGAGAGAAAAAGAAAAGAAAAAAAAAGTGTTAGTCTTCAACTTGTTTAAATATTTATGACAGAAATTAGAAGAAAATAATTATTTTTTCTTTGAATAGTTAGTAAGAGAGAAAAGAAAAGAAAGTGTATAAATTATTTGATAATTAAATCCATTTTGTTATAAAACTAATTTTTAACACACACATTTAAGAGTATATTTGGTATTTTAAAAATAAAAAAAGTTTATTTTCTCTCCAAATATCTCAATTTTTGGAGAAATTGGAGAAGTGCACATCTTTGTCTCCATATCTTTTCTTTTCTCTTTTACCTAAACATCCAAACAAGATATTTGTTTATCTCTCCATCTCAAACTTTTCTTTTCTCTCCAAATCTCTCAATCCAAACAAAGCATAAGACTGGTGAATGTCTTGGGTAACAAACTTTTCTCGTAGGTGGAAAACTCATATACTATACAAGTAAAACCTTCCTTGTTGGTGAGAACATGTATATTGTATGAGTAAAAAACTACTCTTATATAAGTAAAAGTTATCCTCATAAGTGAAAACTTATATACTGTGTGAGTGAAAACAACCATCATGTTTAATGTATTAATAAGCTTTTAAGTCTTTAACTATCGTTTCTCAATTGGGTCCCCTTCCATAAACAACTAAACAAACAAATGTGCACAATAATATATGACAATATTCTTAAAAATAATAATAATTCTTTTTCCTTTAAACCATAAAATAATCGCGTTTGCTAACCTACCACCAATTGTCTATGTTCACTACATGGCAGTATAAATGATAACATTCTTTCCCCATTGAAAAATCCAATAAGCATATGTGCCTAAAAAACTTACAGGCTAACATCATGCTCAACCAATAAAAAGAAAGAATGAATTACTCCCACTAAACAAGTATATCAATGCTAAAAACCAACCGTATGAAGGTAATAAGTTGCTCAGAATACTAGCAAGCAAGCAAACTCATATCTAGTGGGAAAGCACTAAAAGGAACACAATGCAACAAAAACTAAAAAGAATGGCTCAAAGATGAGCAAGATAATGCGAGTTGGGGGTATTGGCTTAAAATCAGGTTGGGTGAAATTGAGCACCAGACTTGATTTTCTCAATGGGGATCGAAAGAGAATTGAAAAAAATCTCAACAGAGCAATCCTTATATGATATGGTCCAAAAATGACCATTATATTAGGAGTCGTAGGTTTCGGCCATAGATGTTGAAATCAAGCTTTCATCGTCCCACAAGCCACCAAAATAATCGAAAAGTGCTCTACTGGAGTAGTATAGTTGACTGGAGACAATAGGGATCGAAATCGAATTACATCAAGCCACGAAATAGCATTTGAAACTTTAGGGTTTCAGTGCTATAGTGGTCGAGTTGTTGAAGAAGAATGGTATAAACGCAATGTTGTGTCATTTTGGACCTGTCCTTAAAATCCCTCAAAGACTGTTCGGTAACTAGGAGCAATTGATTTAGAATATCAGGATTAGATACCCGTAGTATGGTTAATTGTTTGAATCAAGAATAAGGCCTATTTAGCCATACGAATAATTGATTGACATTGGTTTAGGTTGGTCCTTAATCTGAATAACGCCAGATTAAGGATAATGGCATGTTGGGGGACAAGGGCGTAAGTGAATTTTTGAAAATTAGATTTTGACTTCAAAAGTTTGGGAAAATTATGTTATGACCGTAGAAAAATAAAAATTTTGTCATTTTTGTGCCTAAAATTTTCAAAAATTACGCATTAGCCCCTAAACTTTAAAAAAATTGACCTTAGAATTTCAAGTAAATTATGAAATAACCCCACATAAATGAATTTTTGTCAAATATAATGTTCCTTTAAAATAATAAAAACTCTTTCAATCATGCCCTTATGCATAAAATAAGCCATACAAAGCCAACTTAAGATTTGGAAGCAGCCAATTTAAGGGTTTTCGACATTTCGGACTCAATGGTATAGTCCATTTGAAAATATTAGAGTCTAAAATATATGAACAAATAAAGTGTAAGAATTCCATATGAGTCCTAAAGACATAATTATGCTACCAAATTAATTCCAAAAATATAGGGGACCCATACTAAGGTTTTTAGGGACCTCTTAACTCAAAAATGAGGTCCAATGTCACATTTTGAAACACACCCTATGTGGATTGCAGATTGCGACTAGCTGTAAAGCCTTCAATTTGGATCCAAGTTAAATGCATTTGTATAATTTTTAGTTTGTAGTGGAATTTCATTGTAATTAAGTTTTTTTTTTTAATGCAATTAACAGAGCTTTACTATTTAGAACTTATACATGGTTCATAACTCATCATAGTTACATTTTCGTGAGCCTATTACATACATACATTTCAAGACTAACAATTTTACTATTACAGGTTTGGTAGTCCATCATGCTTCTTGCTCTATGTTGCGGTCTATTCTTGACTTGCCATCCATATGATAACTAAACACTTTACGCTGTACTCTCGCAAGGTTTCATATAGGCTTAGAGTTCTTCACTATCATGGCTTACTATCATTTCCTTTCTCTAGAATACACTTGAAATATACACTTGTAAAGTCATGCATTGTAACACTTACACCCAGATGAATTGGGTAATTTTTGTACTATGTATTAAAAGCCATATTAATGAACAACCTTTTGAAAATTCCTTGGGCAATATGTATAGTGTTATTTCATGAACTAGGGTTAGAAAATTACCCTAACCTAAAGATGGCTATTACCCTAGAAGACCATAACTTAAGGTAGGAATAAAATTTAACCTAACTACATGTAAACCTGACCTAACCTAGGTTAATGGGGTTAATTGATCAAGTACATCACTAACCTAAGTTGAAAAAAATTATACACAAAAAATCATGGATTGTTTAATAAATAATTATAAAATAAAATAAAATAATATATATAATTAACTCATCATGTGACTTGCACATGATGAGAGAGGAGAGGGAAAAACACACACATTGGTGTGTGTATATAGGTGTATGTGTGTGTGTGTATATATATATAGGATGAATTACACTGATCTCCCCTGAGATTTCTGACCATTACATTAATCTCCTTTGTAATGTTCTGTAATTTTGTAACATAAAATAAGTAGATTAAAATATTAGTAATATATTATTATGGTGTATAATTGATTTATAATATCAAATAATGGGTTATAAAATTTTTGAAGATTATTGGAGCTTATTTAAACCTATTAAATGATTATAAGGGTAAGATAGTCATTTTTTCATCTTCGCAGGTCTACATGAGTGTAATACCCAAGAAATATTTTTAAAATGGATATAAGAGACCATATAATATTAATTGAGTTAAAGGAATGAAGAGATTATACATTGAATGAACAAAAATAGACATTGTAGGAAAACAGGGAAAGTAGTTTAATGAAGGGTATAATGGTAATTGGACACATGAAACCCTAAAGTCTAATTTTCACACTATAAAAGGCCCCATAGCTGATTGAGAGGGCTCATTTCTCTCATTCTCTCATGTCGCCTCTCTAGGGCTTCGATGCTCTCTCTCTCTCTCTCTCTCTCTCTCTTTCTCTTTTTCCTTTAATTTCTCTTGAATCCATGGCATTTTAAAGCTATATAAGGCTAAGATTATCAACTTCGAGTGCTTATACACAAGATTCTACCTAGAGTTTTCAAGATTCAAGCTACGATGTTCAGAAATCCAGCTAAGGTTTAGAAATCTACGAGATTTGAGGTGAGGGTTTCTAACCTAAAGATGAGATGAGAGTGTGAATGTGCATGATATGTGATATATATGTTTTTTATGGTGTGAAATTCATGTTTATTTGGTTTTGTGGTGGTAGAAATGATGGCACTATGTCAATCTATGTCCTTATGTGCGGTTGGTTCTATTTTCTACCTTCTTATCTTCTTCTTTGTGTTCAAAGTCTTTTGGATCGTTCATTAAATGTTATGTGATGAACAGATTTTGATTTCTTGGTATACATGAACCCTAATACATGTTATGCCTACCATATGTTTGCTAAAATGTGTCTATGTGTTATGTTTCATCTTTGTGATGCGTAATCTTGATAAATGGACTATATTATGAGTGTTACGTGACAAACACATAAATGTATGCTTGTTTAGGTGGAGATTCTTGAAGAATAAATTATAAAGTTGAGATTGTGAATTATAGATGTGTGAATTGGATTGTCATTCATAACTTGTCACTACTCGAGCACAAGCATCCATGTGGCACCACTTAAGTTTGTCCTTTTGTTAGATTCCTCTACGAGGGCGTTGTTTTAACCCCCTACTAGTTGTAGGAAAGGGCTAGGAGCCTAGTTAAAAGATTCAAGATTTATGAAAATGCATATTTTTGGCATTCTAGTGGAGTTTTGGGCATGATTGGCATTCTAGTAGTGTTGGATGTTATAGATAAATTTTAATTATTCAATTTGGGTATTTTTTAAAGCTTGTATATATATATATATGTCATGAAATAAGAGGAGAAAGATAAAAGATTTTGGTGTAATTTAAGTATAAACTATGAACATCCTTTCTGTAATCATAAACCCTTATTATTAAAGTGATGTGAAAATATGAATGAAATAATGAATGTGTGTGTTGTATTCAAGTGAAAATCAAGTGCTTGAAAACCCTATTTATAATGATTGTAAATGATTGATTTAATCCTAGGTAATTATATACAATAAGGTGTTTTATGTTAGAAATATTTTTCCTATGTTGTATAAATACTTGGTGAATAAAGAACCCAAAAGGAGGCAAAAAGGAATCACAAATTAGCTGGTTGAAGTTGTTCAACGACCAATTCAGTCGACTGGGGATGTCTTTCAGTTGATTGGGAATTAGAACAAATCGACCAAAACTAATAGAAGTTGAAGAAACTATGAATCCCGAACTATCAGTCGACTGAATGGGAGAATCAATCGACTGGAAGGTCAAATGAAACTCACAGAAGCTGAAGAACCCATAAATCCCAAACCATCAGTCGATTGAATGGAAGAATCAATCGACTTGTATCTAGACTCAATCGACTGGAAGGTCGACTGAAACTTATAGACTCTCAATTCTGCTCTGCACTCTACTACCTAGACAACACAATTATTGGAAACCTTATTTACATTAAATGTCATTTAAGTAAATAGTTTTCATGTACTTAAGACATTATAATGTAAATAAGAAAGTACCCCTATTTGGAACCAATAAAATAGTCCCAAGGCCTAATTCATTAAGAATAAAAAGTCAACTCCCTTCCAAAAACAAAATTTTGAAATTTATAAAAATGTTACCTTGGACCATAACTAGTTGGGTGGGTTACCTTATAGCTAAAATTCATTAAAAACCATTTTTAGACTATTGGACACCTAAGGAAAAATTACCGGGATTTTTGCAACGCCAATTCTAAGGGTTTTAAATAACTAATTTTCTAGGCTTTAGCACGATATCAAATTGGTCAAACCTAAGTGTTCGAGAATCCGGTTAACTCCCATTGACATGATCAACTTGAGATATCATCTATTAATATTCCTTGATAATTTTTTATCACTTCTTAAGTCTTTGGAACTCGAGTCATGACATCTCTAAGTTTTATGAAATTATGCTGACCTCCTAAACTTTACCTTGACAATATTCAAATGCCCCATTCTAGTCAATTTTTTTCTTCAAAATGACAAAATTGTCCCTTTTATTTATTTATTTCTGCATTTTTTTTTAATTTTGACCATTTTTTTCTAACTTTTTAAAACAACTTTATTCAAAAATAAATTTAAGGTAAATAACATAATTTTATTTTATATAAAAATTAATTTAAGGTTTTTATCAATATTTATTTAGAAAATGAAAAATAATTGGTCAAAATTTAAAACATTTGAAAAAAATAAAATAGAAATAGGTAGTTTTGTCATTTTGAAGAAAAAGTTAACTAGACGGGGTATCTGTATATTTTCAAGTAAAGCAGGGGGAGGTCAATATAATTTTCAAAACCTGAGGAGAGGTCAGTGTAATTGTCAAAAATCTCAAGAGAGGTTAGTGTAATTTACCGATGTGTGTGTGTGTGTGTGTGTGTGTGTATATATATATATATATATATATATATATAAGAGGGGAATTGGAAAAGGAACATGCATGCATGCAATTGCTATAGAATCTCCATGTGCACAACCACTATAACAGCCCAACAGCTACTACAACCTGCACAACCACTTTAGTCACCTCAAAGTTTCATTTTTGACTTAGAAAACCTTAGATGTTAAAGAAATTTGTCTATAAATGCAAGCATGGGAAAACATGCATCTCACCTGTAGAAACTAAGTGAGAAAGGGAGAGAAATTCATGAGAAATGAGACTGGATTGCTACTTAGACAAAGAGAAAAGGAAAAGAGAGAAAGTAAAGAAAAATTCAGATTTCATTCAAACTAGGTTAGAATCCAATTCCTTTAATTCCTTTAGTTTTATGAATGCTTTAGGAACAATTTATAGCTTGAATGAAGTTTTAGAGAACCCTAGAATGGTCTGTTCTAATAGGAACAACCATTGATAGACCTTCAAATATGACTTTGAATCAACTTGAATATTAGTTGTTTCTAAGATTAAGACCTTGTTCTATATTTTATAAGGATAAAAAATGACTTAGATTGCAACCACAAAGCTCAAGAATGAGCTTATAACAGTGAGTTACAGGTTTTAGGTCAAAACTATAAATCACAGAATTGGGCACCAGCTCAATTTTAATTATAGTGGCTTGAAGCTTTTACCAAGAGGGTTCCATAGCAACAAGAACAAACTCATTTGGTTGAATATTCACTAAGAAAAACCTAGTTGTAGGTCACGATATCAAAACATTGACACCCTATTTCCAGCCTAATTCGAAATATCAAATGAATGACAAAAAAGCTAAGTTAAAGCCCTAAAAGATTATTAGAATTGATAGGGAGCTTTGAATCAGCCCCAGAAACCACCAAAATAGAGACTAAAATTTCTAGGGTTTTTTAACGTATTAGGGGTGATTGGGTGAAGAAGACGAAGTTAACTCGGCTAACTTGGGTGAGTCAGCCAAGCCCTTTGTCACATCCCAAACCCTACCCTATCCAAGTTAGGGGTAGTGACCAGCCTTTGTCTACATATTTGTCCCTCCAATCTTTGCAATCTTTGAATTTTATAGTATTCTCCTTTGAAATATCGTACTTTCAATTTTAGTAACGTACTTTGTAAGAAACCTTTAAACCTCTGATCTTATATACTTAACAACATTTTAAACAATAATCCCAAGGATAGAGTTTAAAGGGCTCTAAGGACAAATTGAGCAATTGTAGCACCTATCGCCAAAAAAATAAGGCAATTAGGACAGTGTAAGGAAAATTACCTCAATAAAGGACCTTTTCGAGTTCCTTAAGACATTATGTTAGGACTTGACCTTAACTAGGTTTTACAACTAACCTGATCATGAGTCAAGTTGACTTAACCTAAGGCAATGAAGCTAATTGGTCAAGTGATCAATACATCACCGACACAAAGAAAGGGGAGATATTAATACCAAGTATTGAGAATTAATAAATCATTATTTTATTTATTAATGAGGGAAAAGTGGAGAAAAAACAAAATAAATACATAAGATGCTGGTAAAAATAAAATAAAAATATATTAAATTATTTTAAGTATTATGTGAACTATACATAATACTAGATGCCAAATACATATACTCAAGTGTGGATATATGTGTATCTATAAGTATGAATAATTAAAATAAAAATGAAGGAAAAATGATTTAGACCATCATGTGACTTGCACATGATGGGGAAAGATGATGCACATTATATATGTGTTAGTGTATGCATGTGAATATACATACATATATATATATATATATGAATATAAAAAGAGGTAACTTGTTGGGGGAAAAAGAGGAGGAAAAGAGGGGAAGTGCCCTATGTCAACCTAAAAAGCTACCTATAGTAACCCTAAAAGGCTACAATTCAGCCATTAAAGGATAGAGAAAGAGAAAGAGAGAGAGTGAAATGTATATAAATATGTGTAACACCCTAACCCGAAATATCGGGTAATGTGACACGTATTACGAGGTAATGAATTGTAGTTGAAAATTAACTACAAACAAACCGAGAGTTGAAGAGTACCCAAATAATTATATCTCTATATGCATTATATTATGTGTATAGTATATACATATGATTGTGATATGTATATTAACATAAGAAAAATACACACACTAAGTGTGTATTTGGGTATGTATAGTTTAAAATATGTATATATATATATATAAACATATATACACATGTAAATAAATATATGTATATATATATATACATGTAAGTATATATATGTGTGTGCAGAACTGTGAAAAGGTATGAGTGAGTGTTGGTTGTGTGTGTATTGTGAGTGTGTGTTAGTGCGTGCTTAATATAATATATATACATAACACAAAATATCAAGCCAAGAATTAAATGAAAAGCTGAAATGGAAAAAAGTAGAATTAAATGGATTGGGAAGTCTAGTTAGGGCTATGAAGGGATAGAGAGAGGAAGAGAAAGAGATGGTGGTGGGAATTTGTTTAAAAACAAAGGCATGCACTGCATGCTCATCTCTTAAGAAAAGAATCAAAAGGAAAGGGAGCAAGAAGTTAGAAAGAAGTATTCAGAAGGAAAAAGGAGAAGAGAATCAAGAGAAAAAGGTGAGAAAATATTGAAACTGTATTTTCTCTCTCTAAAATATTTTGCATGTATGTAAGTAGTTTAAGCTTTGTTATGCATATATGATGCTTAGAATATGTTTAAACTAAATCAAGCATGAAATTAGATCTTAAAAATAGTTAAAAACACAAGACCCACGAGAAACCACCATTGATGGACCATGCTTAGAGCAGGTCTGAATCAATGGCAACCAAACCCCATTTAATCTATTGGGACCTCAACTAGACCCTTCAAGTGTTTTAAAAACACTAGACTGCTACCAAGAATACTAAAAAAAACCCTAGAAATGGGAGTTGCAGGTTTCGGGTTTGAAACCCAGCCTCTAAAATGGACTCCTAAACCAAGTTTATGGAATGGGAATATGAAGCCCTATGAACAAGGAACACAACAAGCCAACTCCCATGAAGTTTCATGGAGAAATGGTATTTACAAGATTGAAAACCGTGGGGTGTGTAAGTGACTAACCAACCTTTTTGAATCAGATTCGATCCCTTAAATGAATGCCAAAACCCTCTTTGATGTTCCAGAAGTGATTTAGAATGAAAACAGTAAGAAATCATCAAGCCAAAACTCACAAAATTCGAAGTTTAGAACTTCGGATATTAGGGCAATAGTGATTGAACGAAGGAGGAAGACGATGAGTGAACTCGCTCACTCGTTTGAAACGAGTGTGTGGACTCGGGACACGTGGTGGCTTTCAAAGCTGCCACCGCATTAATTGGGCGACATCGTTTTTGGGCTTAAGGGTTTTAAAACCCTAATTTAACCTATTTGGTTACGAGGTTTAGGCTCAATTTAATAACCTACACGCGAAGGGGGATGACCTATCCACGGATAAGGCCTTTATACGCCGTTTGGGTCAAGAAAAATAAAAAAAAATAAGGGGCCGTAGCCCCTGAGGTTCGAATGCCCGACCTTCCTCATGAACCAAGGGTTCTTACCACGTGGACACGCATGCGTGTGTTATGTAAATGGGAAAGAATATATATAATATATAGAATAAAAATAAGGAAAAATAAAAGGGTGCTGCGCGTCTTGGGACTCGAATAGGGAACCAAGAGGAAGAAATGGTACATGCGAACCGTTTTGGACAGGACAATCCTGTGCCAAATTAATGCACAAATATATATATATATATATATCTATATTGTAATACCCCAAAAATCCGACACGGGTTAGAATGTACAACGACTTGATAAAAATAAATTACGTGACATAAATAATTTGAATAGCTTAACATACCGGAAGCTATGAGCGGATTAATTATTATAAAATATAAAATCAGTCCAGACCACTAAAAATGATATAGGCTCAGAAAATAATTAACCCGGTCACCCGAGTGCCGGAATTAATAATTGGGATTGATACGAGAAAATTAATTATCCAAATAATATAAGTGTAAAATAAATTAGTAATGGAGATCCAAAATTAGTAAAATAAATAATAGTGATACCGAGCCCGGCTTTATGCAATATATAAATCTCTATATATGTATGAAGTAGAAGCTTCAAAGAAGTTGTTAGAAGGAGGGGTCAATATCATATAATATATATATATATAAATATATATGAATAGGTGTTATATAGAAGCTTCTTGAAGAAGCTGAACAGGGAAAAAGAAAAGCAGCGTAGAAGCTGCTAGAATTCTCACCAGGCATATATGTATAAATATATATATATATATATATGTATGGAAACCTAGAAGCTTCCATCGGTATGGGTCTTGAATGAATCAGGAAGTAGAAAGAGAGAAAATTGAGGGAAAGACGGAGAGAGTCGGTGCAGCTTGGAGAAGCTACTAGAAAACGTGAAAAAAAAGGGGGAGAGAATAGGGTCGCGGCAGTAACAGTGCAGAAATGGGAGACGTCGTGACAGGGGGGAAATCCATGGAGAGGAATGTATATATATATATATATATATATATATTTGTTTGTGTTTGTGTCTGTGTAGCGTGTTGGTGAAAAAGGATTCTGCCGTGAAGATTTGGTTACAGCAGCTTGAATTAAGGCATGATCTCATAGGGTGTTTTGATGAATTGTTTAAATTGTGATATTGGTAGGGGTGCTAAAATTGGAGGAGCGCGACAATGTCGGTTTGATTGGATTTGGGAGGAAGGAAATTGCAGTGACGGTATCGGCTGGATTGAAAGTTGTACAATGGTCCAATTGAGGTTGAATTGATGGAAAAATTGGAGGCAATTTGCTATCATTTTGGTCAGGTGCAAAGAGGTTTCAGATTGGGAAATGAATTGATGTTGTTGCTGTTGTAAATTTTGTGTGTGTAGCGGTGACAGCACAGCAGTGAGCTGCTCTATTTGGGGCGATGACGATGTGTGTGTTGTGTAACGGTGCAAGGGGGGAATGGAAGTGCAGAGTAAAGCAGTTCGCTGTATGGAATGGATCCCGTTGTATTGATTGTTGGATAAATGATTGAGGGGTGGATGCGTACCCATTTCGGCTGTTCAGGAGTTGATACGGCTGGATGTTAAGGAGCAGCAAATTGTCAAGAACTCAGTTACCTCAGGTGATTGTACAGGGCAACTGAAGTAGAGGCAAACCGTTTGCTTCTCCTAACAAGTTCATAGGCAATAGAGCGCTGCAAAGAAAGAGCAGACAACTCAGTAATTGATGTAGAGGCAGAACTCAACATGTTTCTCATCCCATTTAATGAAACAAAGTTTATTGATTCCTCTAGCTTCTTAAAAATCTGGATTGGTGATTCTTCATAGAGTGGCTGAGGGGGTTCTATTATTGTCCCGAGCTTATTGTGGTTTTGAGACATCTTGGCTTTGAATTTCCGTAATCAACTCCTGCTGGTATTTCATGGTTGCTACTATAATTAGGCAATACGCAAGATTAATTGAATATGCAGGTAGTATCATGTGAAGGTTTTGAAGATAAGTCATAGCTGCTAACATAATTATTTGAGGAGATTGTCCAAGTAGACCTTGAGGTGTTGCGCAACGATTTATTTATGGAATCCAAATGAGGTCTGGCCATTCTTGTTGGGATATTGTGCATATGATTCAACATATGCAAAGAGGGAAAATCCAGTAATATATGAAGCTGACTGTTCAGGTTGAAGCAGGCTATTGGTTCTGACTTTGCTTGTAGTAATCGGAGCTACTGATTTGAAAGACTCTGCACAGTAATCTGATGAGAGGAAGGGAAAGTTCTTCAATATCTGATGGATGGGATGATAAAGGGACAGAATCTATTAGGATCATCATCTGCTTGGGAAAAAAGATTGAAGAAGCTGATGAAACTGGATTTAAAATGGTTGGCCGACTCGATCAACCTGCCGGTGTGTTTTCTTTAACTATGGGATGATCTATTGGATGTTGAATCAATTATGATGATCATCAGAAGGATAATGCCTAGAATATGCAGAGACGTGGCTAGTGACGTATCTAGAGACCGTTGACGTGGCTAATGACTTATTTGGAGATTGTTTGTAATTTGAGATAAGCATATATTCAGGTGAGTAACTCGGACTCCTGACTTGGTGTATATTTTTTTTGTATACTATACTGCTTTATATGCTGAACTGTTTGTACACTGAACTGTTTTAAATGCATATGCTTTCATGCATACCTCTTGATCTATATTACTTGTGGCATGGTTTTGTTTTATCCTGCCTTCTGATATATCCTGTTGATTCTGTTGAAGTCTGTTGTTCTGTTACCTATCCTTTGGAGTCTACTTTGATTCTACTTGTCATGTTGAGTCTTATCTGGGGCCCACCACGGGATTGAGTATATCAGTAGATGGATAGCTGACTCTGTGGGACGCCCAGAACTCAGCATCCGCTCAATCCTATCTGATCTGTTTGGCTCTGATACCGACCCCAGCCGGAGGTGTGCGATATGAGGCCCTCCATGTGCCGCCAGGACGCGGGCCCTCTATGTGTGGGGGAGGGGGTGGATGGGAAGTAATGCCATCCCACATCGTCTGGAGAAGGTTCAGGCACTTTGAGATATATCTGTTCTATTTGAGCTGTATCTGTTCTACTTGAGCTGCATTGTTCTATTTGAGTTACATTTGAGCATGCATATATATATATATATATATATATGAACTGGTTTTGAAACCCATGGCAGGAACCTATGTTACTCACTGAGCTTGTTTAAGCTCATTCCATTTATTTAACATTTTTCAGGATATAACTCCATTGGACTAGAATGTATAAGGAGATGATACTAGTAGGCTGTGAGGCATTTCAAGTACAGATCTGATGGCATGGATTTGTGGAGACTTGGATTCTAATGGATTGATCTTGGCTATTCAGGTGAGCGTGATGATATAGTTGACTTTATTCATATGTAATAGATGTGTAGGGACATGGCTCATGGTAATGGTACTCTAGAGAGATTAGATATGTTCTGTGCTCTCTGACTGGTGATAGATGTGCTCTGTGGCTTAGAGTTATTAATTGGTTGATTGTAGACTTGCTCTGTGGTACATACTTCTAATTGTGGTATATTAATGAGTTGCGTTCCCGAGATAAAAAGGTTTTAATTTCCGCTGTTCTGACCCTACATTTGGAGTGCAATTCATTATACGGTTCAGAAGATTGCCTTCGGTTGGTCGCATTGTCAGTCGGAGACTGACAAGGCGGCTAACTGGCATCACATCTTTCGCATCCGCGTAGGGTGGGGTGCGGGATGTGACAGAGTGGTATCAGAGCAAAGATTTATAAATAGTAAAGATTCATGAGCGTGATTAGAGCAAAGGTTGATGAATTTTGAAGATCCATTGGTACCACAGAGCAATATTTGAGGATAATGTTAAAGTTACTTGTATAAGATGGGAACTTGAGGACAATACCAGAGCACTAAGTTATAGATTAAGTATCACAAAGGACCTAAGCCATGGATACTAAGTTCCATTTTGGAGACTAAACGTAGGATGATAGAAGTCTTTAGTAATAGACGATGAATTAGGGATTCTTAAGCATCTAAGGACTCGGATAAGCTATAAATATTGGAGATTCATTAGGATCACCGAGTGATGTTTGAGCAATGATTAATGATCCTTAGGGACACGATTGTAGTTGATTTTTCCTTGGGTGATTAGGATGATCAGATACTTAATACTTCTTGGGAGACAAAAGTAGGGCTATAAGTGAAAATGATGACCTTGAGAATTTGAGGATTATATCAGAATAGAGCAGTGGAAAAGTAAGTTTAAGGTTAATGATTCTTTGGGAAAGATCAGACTAGAACTGAATTGGTGGACGATTGATTGACTTAGATGATTAAATGATTAAGTGATTATTGGAGACTATAGCATGTTCAGGTTAATAATCTTTGGGAAAGATTATGCTATTGATGGCTCTAGATAGATTAAAAAGATCAAATGAATAGTGATATTGAACAACAAGGAGATGAGGACATGTCAATAATGACTGCTATTGAATGAAGGGACAACTCGACATGGTTCGACAAAATATCATTATGCACTGCACTTATTTAACTATAGTTTACTGGTTCTTTAAAGTGTTCAACTCTCAAAACTAAACTCTCTTTATCTTTGTTCTATCTTTATATCAATTGCTCTAAAACTAAATTTTTTTGAATTTAGTCTTTTGATCGGATCTCAAAATGTTCTTCAAAATAAAAAAATTTATGTTTTTGCATAGTGTTCGTTCGAACGTATCTCGTTCAAATGAACATCAAACGATAACATTTTGATGTTCATTTGATCATATCTATCAAACGATGATCGAACGATTGAAAATGACCACCTATTGGTGTTCGTTTGAATGAGCCATTTGGTTCATTCGAACGAGCAATAGTGGCATTGGTCATTCCTTCTTGCATTGTGAAGCCAATTTTCTTAAGTGTTTTCAAATATGCATTTTTGGGAAGATTGTTTCACAACACAAGTCAACTACACACATATGATGATAAGATGTCAACTATATGCAATGCATGCAATGTGTGAGATCCAAATCAAAACAAAAGTCTGAAATACCCAAAATACCCTTCTTAAACCAAGTCGTCTGGTCGATGTGCCCGACAATGACGCTTGGACCATTTTGGAGTAGAACAGGACATTGAGTCACTCTAAGCTTAGGACTAATGTAATGATTATAATCAAAGCACGTTTTGTCAAATCGGATTAACTAATTACAATATTGGACCCTTTGGTCTTAACAAATTCTCCATTTGGCAATCTGTAACAAAACTACACCAATAGTACGAGAATGCAATACATCAAAATACATAACCCCCAAAGAGCAAAAGAGAAAGAAATTATACATTTGACATAGTATTCTATACTATACCAAACAATTAGCATTGCTTAAATGTAGGTCCACTCGTTTCTTACACATCACAACCAACTATACCACGTGAATTCAAGAAAAATAAAACAGATATAACCAATGAAATCACAAGACTAGGTAGGAATCGACTAAGAATAGATGTAGTAAACAAAGTAACCAATCAATCAAATCATGTGAGCATGATAAATGGAATACATGTTATCTCAATCATATGAAAAAAATGCATAACTCCTCTTCAATATATACACAAAGTAACTCCCCCTCACTGAGTTCTCAAATAAACATCTCCCCCTTTTTGTCACGATGAAAAAAAGAGGAATCAGACAAGTAAGGAACATCAAGAAGGAGGTATACTCAAGAATATAACCATGCATAATGAGATAATAAACACACAACAATGATAATAGACATAAATTAAGAAATATATCTATGATATCAAAACAAAACAATGTATTCATCATCAATCCAAAAAACATAACATTAGCGTAATCAAATGAAATAGTTGTCACATGATAATCATGTGGTTGATTAGTGCAAAAAGTACAAGTAAACCTCATTACACAAGTCACTCATCACTCATGAAGGTATCACTAATCTCCTCCTAGGGGTGGTGGAGGTAGGAAGGCATGGGTGAGTGTATTTGATAGGCCCTGAATGGCTCTTCGATTGAAAGCCATCTCCTCCATCATCGACAGGAAGAAATCAGTTTGGATACATGTATAGTGCTGCTCCAACGTCTCATCTATGTCAACACTAATCCTAACATGATGCTCCTCTAACCTTTCCTCTAAATCAACTTTAGAGATCATATGACTGGTTGTAAATGAGGATGCTCCAACTGGCTCATGAAATCTAAAACTTGGTGGGTACCGAAACTATGGTGAAGTGCTGTCAACCAAGTAATCCTCAACTCTAATCTGCTCTCCCGACTACTACTACGGCAACTGAAGGGACTGTTGCTACTATGCCGGGGCCAATGTTGGATACTACTGCTCCTTATTACCATTAGACACATCTAGAGGAGTGATGACATGTGTCTGGGACCTCAAAAGAGTCCTACGAGTGAATGGTCCAGGCGGAGAGCCAGAGTCTCAATAGTAAAGAATCGTACTCGTTGAATAACGCATATCCTAGTGATAAGGCTATCGAATGGTAGAGTGGATGTGAGTCGAGTACCAGTGGTCGATGACTTGATGACTCATAAGATGTATGATGGAACATCGATTAGAATAGTTGCACTGATAGCATAGAGGAGTGTAGCGTGTTTGAAGGACCCTACATACAATGAGGTTGAGAATCCTATAACCCTCACGAAGATAACCCAACTCAAGAGTCACGACCTTCATGTAGAAGTTTGTTGGATTATCAGCGCGAAGGGTAGAAGCAATAAGAGTAGTGAGGGGAAGGATAGTACCCTCTAGGTATAGATAACCAGGTTGCTCAACTCGGGGTAGACCGTGAGTCTGAGTAATGAGATCCGCGGTGAGTACAAACTCGGTACTATGAACATTGACTAGGAGACCTCCTTGGCAATTACAAGTACCGAGGTTTGAGTAGAACTCTCAAACTACGATATCGTCAGCTAGACTCGTGACTGAAAGGAGGGGTAGACAACCACAAAATTCAAATGTGCTGTACGTTAATGTATAACGTATATCATCTAGAATGGCTTTCCTCTCAGCAAGGACAAGATAGGTCATGGCTAATCATGACTGAATCTTGGCAACCTAGGATGGAAAGCGATCTAAAGTCCGAGGTGCTTTCCTAAGAAGAATGGGATATGAGAAACGCTCTTGATCCATGGCCACAGTCTTGGAAGACATGATCATGTAGTATATATGATAGGATGAACTACAAGATACTCCTAGGAAGGTACTACGTCAAGTGTACTGATCTAGCTGTCCACACCAACCCTGAGTTTAAATGACAAATCAAATAAATGGTAGGAAAGTGAAAAAATGGACCCTAGGACTTATTGAACCAACAAACGGTGGGAATCTGAAACTGATAGGAGAAAGTGAAGTCCTTGATGCGTAGATCATACTAACTATAATAGAATATACGAATGGTGAATACCGAGATCAATATCAAGCAAGAAATGTGAGAAATTTGAGAGAAAACTAGTTAAAACCGCGTGAAGATGATTCAAATGGGCGATTACTTGCGTGTTTGAACTAACCAGTCACTCGTTTGAACAAGCAACAATAAGTTATCTTCTCTTAGAAAAATAGAGTGTCCTGCTCTGTTTTAAATTCCTCTGCTCAAATCAACTAGGCAAAAACATGGAAAAAAATTTTGAAGAAAAAATTTAGTTTTAATCAAGAAAACTCTATGAAGAAATCAATTATCTACAGAGCTAAAAACAATCTCAATGTTTTTGAGTTGAAAGCAAAATTTATAGAACATTTTAAGTGACATTGAGAGAATAAAAAGTGTTCTAAATTGAATCAAAATATTGAAGTAATCTTAGAACACTTAAACTCATATAAGCTAACTCTCTACTCACTCAAACATGGTATTTAGACATATATAACAACTTTAACCAAGAAATGTTCTCTTGCCAATGTTGTCTGTGTAGAGTTGAATGATTTGCACATCAATACAAGAAAACAACCATATTCAATCAATTTAGGGAATTTTGACAATTTCCAACCAAAACTCCCTCTGAACTAAAGCCAAATTTGCAAACTTGAATTTGCACTTTCTCACATTTTGCAAAGAGACTTTCACACAATTGAGTAGGTTTCTTTTTCAAAGGATTTCCAATGCTAGTGAACACACTATCTCAAAGGTAGCACTTTCCTTCATCTCATTTGATTTTTCATTTTTCGGTGTACGTCGATTTTTTTAGGCTTTTTCTTTTAGGTCATTTGATTTTTCCAACCTAAATCAATCTTTCTAACCAAGTACTTATTGAAGTATAAAAAAAAAACTATTAAGTCTAACCTATCTATAAGTCAATCTCATGCAAGACTAAAAACTATGAGATCACAAGTAGATTGAAAGATTGTATACACTCAAGTGATTAAGACTAATTGAAGATAGTGATAAAATGAAGTGCACAAATCAAAGTCTCAAGTACTAAAAGTGCATCTTAATACATTTTTCTTTTAAAAAAAGAGGGATCATCATTAGAAATAAATATAAAAGAAAAATGTTTTTAGATTTTTGGATTGACAAAGGTATGAAATGAACCTAACTATGAATCAAGGGCAAAAATCCAACTAAGATAAACTATAGACATAGAATAGATGAAAAACATTAAGTTCACCTAGACAATGGAAAGATGACCAACTCACTCAATGTTGCACACACCAATAGATTTCCTAAGGTATTCAAACCTAAGAGAATATAAGGGTTTAGTAAAGAGGTCGATGAGTTAATGTTCGGTAGGAACATATAGTAAGGAAATGGCATCATCTTTAACTAATTCTCTAATATAGTGATGTCGTATATCAATATACCTTGTCCTACTATGTTGGACCAAATTCTTGGAGATACTTATTGTAACGCCCCGACCCTAATTAAGAAACGATAAGTTACTAATCATTAATTTGAACCAAACATAAAGAATAATTTAGAAAATCGAGAACCTCATGATAGACCCATAAAATAATGTCTGAACCTTATTACCAATAAATTGGGTGAAATGATGTTACTTTAACACTAAGAAAACTCGAGTTAGCGAACTACAGAAATCCCAAGGGATTAATAACCGACACTAGATCTTGGAGATTGAAGCTAACCTAAATAGGAAATAGTCAGAAGAAACCGCGTCGAAAAATAAGCAATGAAAAAGAAGATATTTAGAAAATAGCTGAAATAATTAAATGCGCCAACCAAACAGGGCCTAAACCCAAAATATGAAAAATTCCCAAAAGTGTGGCCAAG
Source organism: Nyssa sinensis (assembly GCA_008638375.1). Classification (NCBI taxonomy): domain Eukaryota; kingdom Viridiplantae; phylum Streptophyta; class Magnoliopsida; order Cornales; family Nyssaceae; genus Nyssa; species Nyssa sinensis. The sequence continues at coordinate 25,658,014 of CM018035.1, forward strand.
GGGACTTGAACCCTTGACCAAGTGGGCATGATTCTTATTACCCAAAAAGTTACCAAATAGGCTACTACCATTTTTGTGCCTATATATGCAACCAAATTATATTTAAACCCAAATTAGCCAAGGCCACCTCCCAAATTGGCCAATGGCCATGCATGCAATTCCCACATCATTACCCCACATCACCTCCCTTCACCTCATGTCAGCCACCGAACCCACTAAACCTAATGCACATATATACATTCATGTATATGTATAGGTTGTATGTGAGAGAAATGCTAAAATATATATGCCCACCACACATTTTGACCCTCCAAAAATTTGTGCACTGCCCCAGACTAATGTGTGAGAAGTTCTCTGTGTTGTGAACGTGTTAGAGAGAGAGATAGAGGAAGGGGCATTGTGTGAGAGGAAGGTGTACATGCAAGTGTGTGTATGCATGTGAGTATCACCAAGTGTACCTGAAGAAGTCTGAGCAACCCTAAGGAGCTCTGTGAGGCTTTGAACCAAGCCAAAGAAGAGGACAGCCACTGTCAGGAGGTATAAACCCAAAACTGAAAAATTTTCTGTTTAGATTTTGATAATGTTTTGATGATAGTTGAGCCTAGATAACTGCATGCATGATATCTAAAATTTCATATCTTGAATGAGGCAAGAAATTGGAGCCTGAAACAGCCTAGAACACTAAACCGTACACTCACCCGCCATTGAAGGACCTCGAAGGTGCAGGTCTGTTTTGACCGAAAGGAAACATGGTTCCTTCATTTGGGACCTCAAATAGAGGCCATAAGTGTTCTAAAAAACCTAGGCCGCGACCTAGAAGCCTAGAAATGGACCCCCAAAAACTGAGTTACAGTCACGGTTCAAAAAAGTCGACCCTTAAAAACGGACACCAAAGCTTCCTTTTAGAATGTATATCGAAGCCCCATGATCTAAGGATCATTTTGGGCCAAACCACGCAAGATTTGATGGTGAATTGAGGGTTTACTAGCCAGTTACAGGTGCAGCTATCCCCACATGAACCGAACACTTGAGCTTGATTCGAGGCATAAAACTATTGCCAAAATGTTTGCCTAACCTCTAGAAATGTTTTGGGATGGATGGCAGAGAGAATACGCACCTGAAACTCCACGAAATCGAGAAACGTGAAAACCAGAAAATTAGGGCAAACTGGGGGGAGAAGAAGGAAGACGATGAATAGTGTCGGGTCGATTGGGTTGGGTCGGATCTGGGTTCGGGTCGGGCCCCGACCGAGATATAAAATCGGTTAGGTGAAACTGTGCCGTTTTGATTTAAAAGATTTTAAATTTTAAAAAATTAGGGCTGACGTCAGCATGACGTCAGCTTTATGTGTTTAACCAAATTGAACCGGTTGGTTCAGTCAAAACCGGACCGGTTCAGTTTCAATGCAACTGAACCCACTGGTTCAGTCCGAAAGTTTGTGTAATTGCATTTTGACCCCAAAACTTCAATGAAATTCCACTGTGGCCCAAGCTAAAATAATTAATATTAATTTGATAATATTTAAATAATAAAAATTACGAAATTGCCCCTAGTCCTCAAACAAGTCAAACGGAGTCCGAATAAAGTAAACAAATAGTGGATTTTGACTATTTTGGACGTTTCGGACTCAATGGTGTGGTCCGTTTTACGAGACGAGACTCCAAAAAATTAGGACACGTTAAGTACAAATTACCAAATTGCCCCTAATGTAGCCGATGTCCAAATAAGACAAGTTATTAGTGTATTCTTATTTTCTTGAGCCTTCTGAGATCAATAGTGGGGTCCAATTCACGAGACGGGACTCCGAAAAATATGACACGTGAAATGACCAAAATACCCCTAAGGTACCCGAAGCCAAATAAAAAGCTAAGAAGGTCTAAATTGACTTTCTTCGACGTTCTGGACTCAACGGTGAGGTCCGTATTACGAAATAAAGTATGAGAAAATATGATGCGTCAATAAAATAAGGCTCACGATAAAACATTAGGGCATACTACGATTTAAGCATAATTAGAAACATCAATAGGAGATATTTGAAGTACATTGAAGTTAATAGATTATTGTGAATTGTTTCTAGGAACTACAAAGGGAAGGGAACAACCAAGTAATAGTGCAAACCCAGGAAATCAAGGTGAGTAATCTTGCATTTGAAGTGGAGATTTTAACTCCACGATTTAAATGATGTTTTAAACTTCAAAATATCTGAAGCATTGAATGTTTAAATTCCATATTTCATGACTCCCGTTTTGAAATATTCTGCTTTTATAATTCTCTTATGACATGTTCAGTAAATGATCTTTGTTACAGTTCTTTTGAAAGTGTTTCACATGTCATCTGTTCTAAAATGTTATTACAACTATGTGAAGATCCTATCATGAACATCATCATGTTTAAATGCTCATAAAAGCATTTCTTGAAGAAGCTAACGTTTTGCAAGATAATAAAGATGCATAAGCATCTTCAGTTATTGAGCACCCTTCGGGTTCTCAATTCAGAATAATGCCCGGCAGCAGGATCTAATCCCCCAGGCAACGAGATCTCTCAGAAGTAAGACTAGGGTCTGGTTCGAAACGGATCCTTCAGTTAAAAAGCGAAAAGATGACAAATGATTTTCGAAAATGGAAGCAGGTTTTCACCCCCATTTTCACTGTGCATGTTTAATTGTTTTGAAATACATATGCTCTATTTGAAGGAATGTTTAACTAGCTTGAATACTTTAAGTGTTTCAAAGCTATTCGTTATGAAAAGTGCATGTACTCTGTGTTTAAAATGTACGAACAATTGGTAGTGTGCATTTTATAAACTCTCATGTACGAAACCACTGCCAATTGAAAACCCATGACAGATGCAGGAATTACTCATTGGGCTTTTCGAAGCTCACCCCATTCCCTAAATTTTTTTCAGGTAACGATGATGAATGGGAGCCTTGCTCCATTTGGGGATGACGACTAGTGGCTTTAATATGATCAAGGACTTTTGGAAGTACTAAGGACCCGTAGATGGTCGAATTTTGAAGTGTAATAGATTTTAGAAAGTATGTACTTAAGCCGAGAGGCAACCGGATATGTAATGTAAATAAAACTCTGAATTTTAGTATGCTCTGATTATTATTATTATTATGTGTACCGCTTTGAAGAGCGGCAGTACCGGATGGATGTGCGACAGATTTTAAAAAAAAAAGAAAAAGTTTAAGTTTTTTTCACGCTTCCGCAACCACAGGCCGCACCGCCATCCGATATTGTTGCTTATGTTCGCCTCGCCCAAGGGCTCCCGAGCCTGAAGGCGGCGGTCGCGATCCGAGATCCGCACAGGGTGGGTTTCGGGTCGTGACACTTATGGCACTAGAATTATCACAATGAATAGTCATGGTGCCTATATCTACCCCGTAATCCGCTAACATTTGTTTAATCCATACTAATTGAGCACAACAATTCCCTGCCGCAATATACTCGGCCTCTGCAATGGAGAAGGAAATTGATTTTTGCTTCTTACTATGCCATGAAAGCAAGGCATTGCCTAGATAGAAGCAACCACCGGAAGTGCTATTCTGATCATCCACATTCCTGGCCCAATCGGCATCGAAGTATGCCACCAATGTGACATTTGTATCAAAATGATACCAAATTCCATAACCTAGAGTACCACTCACATATCTAATGATCCTTTTTATGACTATGAGGTGTGACTCTTTAGGACAAGATTGGAAATAGGCACATACTCTAACACTAAAGTCTATGTCAGGCTTACTAGATGTAATGTAGAGGAGGCTACTTATCATGCTTTTATGGAAAGTAGACTCAACATCTTTGCCTATAGTATCTTTGCTAAGCTTGGTACTTGTACTTATGGGAGTCCTAGCATGCTTAGCCGACTTAAGCCTAAACTTCTTAACCTATTCCTAGGCATACTTGGTTTAAGAGATAAAAATCCCATCAACCAATTGCCTCACTTGGAGTCCCAAGAAGTGAGTGAGCTCACCAACCATACTCATCTCAAAGCCTATTTCCATCTCTTCGGTAAACTGTTGAGTATGTTTGGTACTAGTGGATCCGAAGACAATGTCATCCATGTATATTTGAGCAATCACAAAATCTTTACCATCATTCCTTACAATCATGGTCTTATCAGCTCCCCCTCTTGAAAAACCTTTTTCAAGGAGATATGCCGAAAGTCTCTCATACTAAGCTCTTGGATCTTGTTTTAATCCATACAAGGCATTTTTAAGACGAAAGACATGAGTAGGATTTTGTGGATCCTCAAATCCTCTAGGTTGCTCAACATAGACCTTTTCTTTAAGAATGCCATGAAGGAAGGCACTCTTAACATTCATTTGTAATAGTTTGAATTTCAAATGGCATGCTATGGCTAGGAGAAGTCTTACACTCTCCAACCTAGCCATGGGGGCAAAGGTCTCATCAAAGTCTATCCCTTCAACTTGGGTATACCCTTGAGCAACCAACCTATCCTTATTTCTCACAATTGTACTATGTTTACTTAGCTTATTTTGAATATCCATTTGGTACCAATCACATTGTAGTGAGAAGGCCTAGGCACTAACTCCCAAATATCAATCTTAGAGAACTAAATCAACTCCTCTTGCATGACAATGATCCAGTCCTCATGTAGAAGTGACTCTTTGATGTTTTTGGGTTCTATCTTTGAAGTGAAGCATTGAAAGCTCACTTCATTGTGGAGTTGAGACCTTGTCATGACCCATTCGTCAACATCACCCAATATTTTGGTTTATTTATGGTTTCTTCTCTCCCACACAAGCAAACCTTTATCTAAATTAGATGAGGTACCTACTTTATCAAACACATCATTTATACTTTCATTAGAATTTTCATTAATATTTTGAGTATTATTTGAATTGTCATTTTGGAGGTTTTCGAGAAGTTGATCTATCAAAGGTCCCAAACTTCCTAGGCATTCATCATTATTAGGAACTACCCCATCATCATCAATTGTCACATTTATGGACCCCATCACACACCCCTCCTTAGTGTTGTAGACCTTAAATGCTCTACTATTTGTGGAGTATCCTAAGAAAATGCCAGCATCATACCTTTGGTCAAACTTACCCAGAGTCTCTCTATCTCTAAGACTATAGCACTTGCTACCAAAAACTCTAAAGTATTTGACACTAGGTTTCCTACCAGTCCAAAGCTCATATGGAGTTTGACTTGACAAGGGTCTAAGGTAAACTCTATTTATGTTGTGACAACATGTGTTAACGGTTTCAGCCCAAAACCTTTTAGGGATAGCTTTACCATGTAGTATAGCCCTAGCCATAACTTGCATGGCACTGTTTTCCTCTATATGACCCCATTTTGTTGAGGAGTGATAAGGGCCGAAAATTCTTGCTTGATGCCAAAGTCATCACAATAGTCGGTGACGGGGGATTTTTCAAACTCCTTCCCATGGTCACTCTCCATTCTTGTAATTAGATAATCTTTTTCATTTTGAATTCTCTTGAAAATTTTAATAACGACATCAAACACTAAAGTCTTTTCTTTCAAGTAATTTACAAATGAGTACCTAGAGAAGTCATCTACCATGACTAGGATATATCTCTTCCCACAAAGGCTTTCTGTTCTCATTGGGCCCATTAAGTCCATGTGAATAAGTTCCAATGGATGTGTGGTGGCAAGAGATGAATATTTCTTATATGAAACTCAAGTTTGTTTGCCCTTTTAACATGTTTCACACACCCTGGAAGGAATCTTTCTTAGCTTTGGTAGTCCTCGAACTAGGTCATTGTTAACTAACCTTTTGAGTTGTTTATGGTTGACATGACTTAGGCTTTCATGCCAAAGGTTGCAAGAACCAACCTTAGCACTATTCCATGTGATTTTTGGATTAAGAGTTATGCTATAACAATTATTGGATGTTCTTAATCCTTCTAAAATGCATTTCCCATTTTCATTTATTAATTTACACTCCTTTTTGGTGAAGCATAGATTGAAGTTGTCATCATATAATTGATTAATGCTAATTAAGTTAGCCTTTAATCCTTCAATATACAACACATTTTTAAATTTTAAGGAATCACCTAGGATGATAGTTCCTCTTTCTAGTAGATTAGATTTGTTTCCATCCCTAAAAGTGACTGCTCATTCTTTACGACTCACAAAATTTGTGAAGAGAGACTTTTCAGCGGACATGTGTCTACAACAACCATTATCTAGGTACCAAGAATTGGAATTATTAGCTTTAAAGGCGATATGAGTTATTAGACACTTTATGATTGTCCTTTTTTACGCAAATTTGAAGGCTTTTTGTGTATGGGTACGACATGTTGTATATTGGCTTTAGATGTATTTGGTTGAGGCCTAGGGATTGCTAAGGGTTTCACAACCTTTCTAATTTCCATGACTTTTTAAGTCATACTTCTAGGCTTTTGGACATAAGTATTCAATTGTTTCTTTATCAAAGACAATTCCTTTTTGTTCTCATTTGACATGTATGTTGAACATGTCTTTTCCTAACAGCTCTACATCGCCTTTTAGGATGACAATCAACTTTACAAAAGGAACAATGAGAAACCTTGGGTTGAGTTTGGTCTTGAACTAAATGTTGAGTGTTGGGTTGAGGTAGCTTCATTCCTATTTGTTTGGAAGGAGTAACCAACTTAGGCTTGAAGGTAGAAGGAATGATTTGAATAGATGAAAATGACTTATTGGACATGTTTTTAAGAGTGCCTTTTACACTCTTAACTAGTTTAAGTTCTTAATCAAATTTTACACCTAATTCCTCACTTTCAATTTTACAAGCCTATAGGGATGATTTTTGATTCCTTACCTCACCTAATAAGATGTTCCTTTCTTGTTCTAAAACTTTAAGTTTTTCTAGAAGAGCGGCCTTAACTTCTTCTAGTTGATTCAACATGGTTTGGTCAACTTGTAAGACAAATTTTTTCGTTTCACTCAATTTTAGTTTCTTGGCTAATTTCATATTTGTGTTCTGGAGATTAAGAAATTCTTTGGATAATTGCTCATAAGAAACTTCTAAATTAACTTCAATTTCATTCTCACTAATCTCAAGATAATCATCCTTTATTTTACACACTAATAGGAATTCAATCTATTTCCTTGAAAGTAATCTTCGATACAACTTTGTTGGTAGGTCCCTTGGTGTGAAACTAACCTAGAAGGGGGGTAGAATAGGTTTGTTCTGAATTTTTCCATTTTTCATCACAACACTAATCTATGACAATGATAACACAATTTATGAATTAAAACTTCAATCAATAAACACTCAATGTGTTTAATTTGTTAACAAGCTCAATCCACCCAATGTAGTAGCAAAAATGTCCAACACACAAACCAATTTCAACGCAAGCCTAATTGATCAACTAGTCCAATTCAAATATCAATTTCATAATTCAAGTAGAAATTAGACTATTTGATCAATTGTCAATTCCACAATTCAATTTACTAATCCAGTTGCTTAAATAAGTTTTCAATTATTCAATTGATGTCCAATTTTCATAATTCATGAAAGCCTAAATCTAAATCAAGTGAACGCATTCAAGGAGAGAAAATTAAAAATTGTAAAGCACGAAGAGTAAGAGAGTTTACAAACCGAAGTGATATGGAGAAACCACCACGAAAAACTATCTGTGATGTAAAACTCCAGAGCTGGCCATACTTATGGAAGAATCCACTATGTGTGAGATTGATTACAACACGATGATGACCCGAACTTAGTTCCTCAAGCTCCGTTTTACTCAATCGTCTTCAATCTCCCTTGACAAGCCTCCACTATAGATGAAATATTTATACAACTGCAAGCTCCTCCCAGCCTCGAAATCCCTTGATCGGGGCCATCACAATTGCAAACTCCAGGCAATCTCAGACTCCTCCAATCGCTCAATAATTGAATCCATAATGTTGAACTCATAAACTCGTCAATGGAGTTGAAATGAAAATTGAGGCTCTTTGATTGATTTAGATCAAGTGATGTGATCAAATCAATGAATGATAAGAGTAGAGATGTAGATCAATTATATGTATGAATGTTCACTCGTGAAAGCCTTAAGTTATCTCAAGTGTTTAGCTCTCAAAATTGATCTCTCTCTATCTGTGTTCCATCTTTTTATCAATTGCTTTGAAACCGAATTTTTGTAAATTTATGATTTCTTGATCAGATCTCAGAATGTACTTCAAAATAGAATTTTTTTTTGTTTTCGCACAGTGTTCGTTCGAAAGAATCAATGACTCGTTTGAATTAGCACCACTCGTTTGAACGAACATTAAACGATCATCAAATGATGACCTTTGGATGTTCGTGTGATCGTGTCTATCAAACGATGATCGAACGACTAAAAATGACTATCTACAGATGTTCGTTCGAATGAGCCACTTGGTTCGTTCGAACGAGCAATAGTGGCCTTGGTCATTCCCTCTTGCATTGTGAACTCAATTTCCCTAAGTGTTTTCAAATATACAGTTTTTGGAAGATTGCTTCACAAACCATGTGAACTACACACATATGATGACAATATGTCAACTATATACAATGCATGCAATGTGTGAGTGTGTAAGATCCAAATCAAAATAAAAGTCTAAAATATCTAAAATACCATTCTCGAACCAAGTCGGTCGGTAGATCTGCACGACAATGACACTTGGACCATCTTGGAGTAGAACGGGGCATTGAGTCACTCTAAGCCTAGGACTAACGTAATGATTACAATCAAAATACATTTTGTCAAACCGGATTATCCAACTACAATATCGAACCCCTTGGTCCTAACACTAGGATATTATAATGAAAATAGAACAAGAAAGAGGAGAAAAATGTGTCGAAAACATCGTGAAACACTTATTAGACAATCGGGCTCTATTAGAGCACCGACTACAATTGCATATTCGATGGCCTTAAGCTAATCCAAACCCCGATGTAATACCGAAAATGGAATCGTCACTGAAAAATTGTTGAGAAATAGTTAGCTTGATTGCCGAAAAATGATCATTGGTGACCACCGTCACCGAAGAAGGCGATCGGAGCTGGCGAAGTAAAATGATTGACCGGTCAACAGACAATGGGTTGGATGGATTGAGCTGGGGTCGACCTAGTTCGGGCATGAGAATGGGCCACCAAAATGCTGCCATTTTGAACCTAGGTTTATGTTTTAAAAATTTGAAATGGGGTTGTTTGGCAACGTGCTTTTGGAATTGTTTTGAGAACTGATTAAATTGGAAATGGGAATAGGGTTATCCCTATTCCTAATTTAATTAACCCGGGCTAATTTATTATGGAATAGCAACTTAATTAATTCCAAAATAGTTCGAATTCTAAAGAAAATTCCAAATTAGTGAAGAAAGTTAATTACAGAAAGGTAAACTAATTTATAGAAATTATGAAAAGGCCCAAAAAATAATTAATAATTATTTTTAAGCCCCTAATTAATTAGGTAAAATTACCATTTTATCCCTAGGCTTAAATACACTGTAATGAAGGCCGATTAAAATGCAAGAAGAGTCTAACCTAACATTTTTAGGCATTCCAGACTCAATGGTGGAGTCCGATTTGGAAAATTAGACCATGAAATATATGAACGAACAAACTACACAAATTTCAAGTTGTCCTAATGTGTTGATTAAGCTACCAAATGATCACCAATGATTACGAGGGTATCTACCCTAAGGTTTTTCAATGTTCTTGAGTCAACTATTTTGCCAAACGAGGTACCGAAAATAAAAAAAAGAAAAATATGTAAATCTAAGACTGCCCTTAGTGATATACAAGGTACTAGCCTGACTAAAAAAAATTAGAACGGGGTAAACTTAACATTATTGGACGCTCTGAACCTAATCGTAAGGTCTAATTGAGTATCCGGATACCCAAACATGGTATTGCATAAAAGCATAAAATTATGAAATTTCCCCTAGACCTAAAGTAAGCTACAGGAAGGCTAATTAAGATATGGAAGAGGCTAAATTAGTATCCTCGACATTTCGGACCTAACGGTGATGTCCGTTTAGAAAAAAATAAAACATTGAAACAAATTAAAAAATGATGAACACGTCCCTAAGACTTATTTAAGCTACCAGAAGAGTATAGAAACGTAAAGAGAAACACATACCAATGTTTATAAGAGCCTTTGAGTTAGAAAATGAGCTCCATTTAAGATAATTGGGTACCAAAAACACGGCATAAGAACGATAAAATTACCAAACTACTCTTAAAGCCTAATTAAGCAATCAGATAAACTCACAAAGTAAAAAAAGGGAGATGTCTTATAATTAAAAGACCCCCTGGACTCAAAGATGAAGTTGGATAAGATAAATTATGTAGCGAACAATACAAGACACATAAATGGCAAATAACCAAAATGCTCGTAAAGGTTAAAATAAGTCACACGATATACTAAAAAGTATTAGGAACCCTTATTAAAGATCATAAAGGAATCCTAAACAGTAAGACTAAGTCGAGAAAAGACTAAGAACACTAAGTAAACAAAGATTAAGTCGAGTATCTATACTGATATAGTATCGATGTATTCTGATCCATGTTTTAGGATCACTAGCAAAGAAATAAAGATAAGAAGAATATCGATGCAAGCCGAGTAAGTAACTGTGGAATTTGGACCATAAGTGAGTAACCTTGAACCTTGGAATGGTGATTTTCGATCCAAATATAGTTCTTTACAGTTTTATGACATTATATGCAGTTCTTTCACAGTGTTATGACATCTTCATACTACGATACTAAATGTTTTGACTGCATGACAGTTTTCAAAATACAATGATGAATATTTGAATTGCATGCTTTTAAGTAGCATCTTTTTAAATGTTTTATAGCATGGATAACTTAAATAATGTTTTGTAAGCATGTTTTTGTATTGCATGCCTTACGAACCTTGCTAGGGGAAAAGAGTTGGTAGACTTTAGATAAGTCAAGATAGCGAGGACTCGATTAGGAATTTGAATCAGATAGACCATGTAAGCCCCGAGCTAAATTACTTAAGAGTCGCCAAGGTGACAATTATGGTCCCTCAGGGACGACCACTACAAAGATGTTTGGCAATATATTATCCCTCACTTATTATACAGTTATAGATTTTATGATATCATGATTTATCGACAGCTTAATGAAATATTTGCAAGCATGATTTAACATGAAATTTCATGCCATACGTCGTTTATAGTTCATGAAAAATAGTCATGCCCAGTTGGGGGGCTTAAGCTAGGTTGTGTAGGCTCAGAGCTCTAGATTACACTTAGTCACCCAGGTGACTATACAAGACATGATTGAAGAAAGAAAGAAAGATTAGCATATATATGATTTCATCACTTAATTTTCAGTTGTAGCTTTATGTTTAGGATGATTTTTCTTGCAAAACTATCGGGCAAAAAAACCTGCATAATTTTTAATCTTGTGATTAGTTATATAAATATGTTTTAAAAATGCCAGTAGCTTTTAATACATCTCTTTTAACTACTATCCATGAAAGTCAAGAATGTTTATGGAAGTCGTGAATGTTTAAAAAGTCATAAATGTTTATGAAAGTTTTTCAAAAGCTTATGTAAAGTCATGAAAGGTTTAGATAAGGGGTTTTTTCAATGACCCACGACAGGGAACTTGCATTACTCATGAGCTTTTCATAAAAGTCACAGGGTTTTCGTCCTATGTATTTTCAACAAGGACTAAGAAGCTACAGATCCTGATGTTAGTGAGCTATGATGAATAGAGACTCTAGTTAGAAGAGGATTAGTATCCCAACTATGGAAGCACTAATTTGAGGTGACAAATACCAGATTATTGTGACAGCTTAGAGTAAAAATAGAATGTGAATGATGTGATATTTCAGATACTTATGTGTAATTTAATGTTAGTCTCATACTATTGCAACTTTGATGTAACGTTACTTATGCTCTACCAAGGGTGACTGCATTCAAACATATTTTTTTTACAGACTCAGATTTTCATTGCAATTTTTTATATGACTGAATGGAATCTACTTGGATATGTAAAGATGCCTTCGGTTCAACATGCTAAAAAGAGTTAGCGTATTAGCGAGGCGTCTAACTGGCTAATCATTATCCCTAATCCACATAGGGTGGTACCTGAGATGTGACAGTAATCATATTCTAACATGTAGGTTTGGACTTTAGTCCCAGACACTTGTAAAATTTTTAACCAAATTTGAAGGTCTTGAAGATAATATTTTGGTGATGATACCCAGAGCCAATAAGCATTGGAATTTTGATCACTTGATCTATAACACTTGAAATATTTTTCACAAGTTTTGAAGATAACTTTTAGGTGATGACATCAAGGGCTAATAAGCATAGGAATTTTAGCCTCCTAGCCTGTACCACTTGTAAAATTTTGAATAAGATCTGAAGGTCTAAAGGAAAACTTTGGGTCTAGAGCCTGTAAGCGTAGGAGTTTTAGCCTCCTGACCTATAACACTTGTAAAATTTTATAGAAGATTTAAAGGTCTTGAAGAAAACTTTGGGCGTGACATCCAAAGCCCATAGGCGTAGGCCCTCTGATCTATAATACTTGTAATTTTTTTTGCAAGATTTAAAGGTCATAAAGATAACTTTGGGTATGACATCCTGAGCCCGTAGGCATAGGAATTTTAGCCCTTTAGACTAGTAATGTCACGACCCAAAACCCACCCTATGTGGATCTCATATCGCGGGGCCAACCCTGTGGCCGTCCCTATTTTTTCTTTCCTTGTATCAATGAAAACAATGTATAATATACAACTTAAACAGTAAATCAGCGAAAGTCTTAAATACATAATATGGTTCTATAAGGTCAAAACAGGAACCAACATAACATCACCCTTAGGTGGTGAATACATAGGAGAACTACATCATAACTACTACATTTCTCAAAATGTCCTCCTATGCTCTTGGACTCCTACTGCGGTCTTGCAATGTCCCTACCTAAAAAAATAGTAAATCGGAGTGAGCTAACGAAGCTCAGTAAGTAAATTCCCATCTTTGACACTAGTTAGGGTTAATATAGAAAGAACATGAATCCATGAATGTGAACATGATAGCCAATCATAGGATAAGATGTTGTGATAGCCAATAAGGATAAAATGCCATGAACAGTAGAGGTCATAATAATGAATCACGAGTAATGGATATAACATGAACATAGAACTCTCAATAGAAATCAGTCAACATAAATGTACTGCCATAATAAATCGATAACAATTAATCGTAATCAATGAGTGAACTCTCAACATAAGATTATTCATAGGGAATGACATCCTATGAATCCAATAAACGTAATCATATCAATCAAACATAAGTGATGCATTTACTTTATTCAAGGCTTGGCAGACCCTCGGTCTTTTGGGGCTCAACATACCCCCCCTTAACCTCAGTGTATATAAAATGCCATCATAACTCAGTGCGTAAAAATGCCATCATTGCCATATGTCTGTTCACAGACTCGACCCGTAGGTCCTGTTAACTCAAAAAGCATCGGATGTATATTGTGACTAAGCATAAATTCGGTATTCATAATATATCATGATCATTTGTGATTCCATAAAAGTGTATAAAAATGGAATATCATTTATTCAGTAAAAACATAACAGTAGGCTTTTCAAGGCATAGTACAGTATAATGATCAATGATATAGCAGTCAATAAACGTCCACAAGATAGAACAATATTACATTATGAAAACAATAAACATTTAGTATGTACAAGTGTACAAATGTGGTAGTAATAGATTGAACATGACTTGGAAGACCATATGTAAGAGATTGGGGTTTACTTACCATATCAGTGCGTTTTAGTTCAGTATTTTGTGACTTTTCCTTTTCCCTTTGAGTTCCCTATATATCAGTAAACATGTCTCAGTTTAATGTTACTCATCAAATTTTATACCTCGTTACTAGAAGTATCTCTTTTGCTAAATTAGACTTTACTATTGAGTATGGGACATCGAGGAAAGTCGGTTTAAGCTTTCACGATTTTCAATTTGGGTTTGGGCATCACTAGGAGCATTATGATTATTTTAGCATCTCTATGGGTCTTTATTTTTTAGGACCCTGTCTCATGAAACACACCCACCATTGGATCCAGAAAGCCCAAAATAGTAGATTTACACTATTCACTTAACTTATTTGGACATCGGAGTAATTAACATTAATTATCTTAATTTAATTAATTAACTATAATAATAATATATATTATTTAGGTCATTATTAGACCACACGTGCCTCAGTGGCACGGTGGTAGCCTTGGTTCGCATAGGGGCCTCACGCTCACACGGTTCTGGGATCGAATCCCATTCGCGACAATCCTTCTTATTTTTCTTTCAAAACTGTTCCATATCTAAAATCAGACCACGCCCCAAAATGACACCGTGCTAGGCAACCGTTGGAGCGGTCTGGTGGGTCCCAACCCGACCTTGTACAGTGCTTCTTCTTCGTGATTTTTCGACAGTATCTCCGGTCACCTCTCCGACGACGGTGACTGGAATATGCAAATTTCTATTTTTAAAACTTAATTTTCTTACAGTTTTTGATCTCCTTTTTGATTCTAAACTTCCTCAAGTACCCTTTTAAACATTTACATAACATTTTTGGCCCTCAAAACCCAACGAAAAGTCACAAGATTACAATTCCAATTTTGTGATTATCCTTTGTTCTACCTCATTTCTAACTGTTTTCTTCACGGTTTCTTCCTAGATTATTATTTTTCTTTCTAGATTAATATTCTACTGTTACATATAAGCTTTAAACAATTAAAAATAAAAACCCAGAATTGAATCACAGTGAAAAGAAAACTAACTCACCTTTTCTGCACAGTCTTTCTTCCTCTCATTTTTCTCATTTTTCTCCCTCATCTTTTCTCCTTTAGTTTCTTTTTCTCAAGCATGCAAGACATGCTTTGGTCTTTATAACAACTGCACCGCCACTCTCGGTTCCTTCTTTCTCTTTCTTCACTTTCCGTTTCTGTTTTTTCATTTAAAGCTAACTTGAAACTCCCCCACTAAATGTTGCTTTAATATTTTTATAGGTTACATATATATATATATATATTATATAACACACCTATATTACATAATATACATATATATATATATATATACATATGGAATTATCTATACACTTACATATATATACAAACTAATACACACACATTTATACATATGAATTCTATACCTCATTATATATATATATACATACATATATATATATATATGTATTCCCACATATACATATATATATATATATACGTGTATGTATAGATATATTCACACAAGTACGTGTCTGCATACACATTTTTTTGTGTAACCCGGTTTCTCATACGGGTAGTCCCAGGGTACTTGGGATTGCTTGAATTTATTCATCGTATATTCAAATACCATATATTTATTCAATTCGTGAACCGTACCATTTGTCTCGAATTACATGTTCATTACTGTACATAAATCCTTATGATAGCCCGGGTTCTATTTTGGTATTACATTCGTTGGCTCAGTCTGCCTCAGTATTATTATTTGACTCTTTTTGGGCATATTTGGAATTAGTCCAATTTATTTGGGTCAGGTTGTTACATTATACCCCCCTTAAATTGAGTTTTGTCCTCAAAACTCGGATGTTCATATCTAGAAAGCTCTATTACCTCCTCATGCCAATTTCATTATCATAGTTCCCTTTTTAATCTTTCTCTTGGACTTATCTCTATCATTCAGATACTATATCTTCAAGCAAGAAGATTTGATTTTTTTATTCTTTTTATTTTTTATTTGTACAAGGTTCATAGTTCTTTTGTATTCCTCTTTGTTTAAATTTAATAGTGAATTTTTAAAGTCAAGGGTTTAAATTTTTAACTTCTTCGAGACTTTAAACTCATTGTCTGCAAATTTTAGTATTAACATTCCCATGCGTATTTATTTTAGTTCTCAGATCTATGGCTAGGGGTCTATTACTTTCATTGCTCACCCTGTGTAATATCCCGACCCGGGATACCGGGTCATATGACACGTATTACGAGAATTTATAAAAAATAATTAATTAATTTAATTATTAATTAATTAAAGGAATGTTATATATATTAATTAAATAAAATATATATATGTATAAAGTGAAATATGTATGTATGTATATGGAAGCATGTATGTTTGCAAGTATATATATATGAAAAAGTGTGAACAGTGTGTGAATGGTGTGTGTGTGTCGGCTGGTGTGTGTGTGTGTGTTGTCTTGTATATATGTGTATATGTATATATATGTATATATTATATGTATAAATATCTTGTAAAATTTAATGCAAAGTAGAAAAGAGAAAAAGGAAAATTAATGAGAAATGAGGGCTATGTAGGGCTATGAAATCAGAAAGAAGAGAGAGAGAGAGAGAGAGAGAGGGAACAGGAGAGAGAGAGGTCGGTTCTCTCTTTAAAAGCAAGGCATGCAAAGCATGCTTTGCTTTATACGAAAGAAATCAGAGAAGGAGGAACTAAGGAGATAGAAGAAGAGATTCAGAGCAAGAAAGAAAGAGAAAAACAGTGGTGAAAGGTGAACCCATGAAAACTTTTAAAATTCTCTCTCTAGAATATTTTGCATGTGTTAAGAGATTTAGGTTACCTTATGTATATATGATGCTTAAGATATGTCTAGAAGTGTATCAAGCACAAAAATTTGCTATGAAAATGACTGAAAATATGAAACCCACGAAAAATCTCCATTGAAGACCTTGCCCATGGCAGGTCTGAATCGACTTCCTTTAAGCTTGATTTGGCTTATCAAGACTTAAAGTAGATATTATGAGCATGCTAAAAACATATGACTGCGACCATAAAGCTCAAAAAATGACCCTCAAATACCAAGTTGCAAGTTACGGGTTTACACCCCAAACCTTGTAACTCATGACTTAATCTATTTCTCTAAATGGAAACTGAAACCTCATGAATAGAGGATCATTATGGAACAAACCGTAAGTGATTTGGCTCAGAAATGAGCATGTATGACCGAATTGCAGTTCGGACTATCAAGGTTGAAAACGATCAAACGGGATCCTTTTGAACTCCAAAATGAATGCCAATTCAATTGGTTATACCTTAGGAACGTTTTAGGACAAAAACAGTGAGGATCCATGGATCCAAACTGCACGAAATAGGAAGAAAAGAAATTCAGAAATTAGGGTTTTCAGTCGGTCGAAGTGGGGAAGACGAAGATGAGTCAACTCGGTTTTTAAAATAAGGCTGGGTCGACTCGGACAGGTGGCAGCCTCTAGGCTTGCCACCGATTAAATGGAACGATGGCGTTTTGCATTTGGTTTAATTTAAATGGACGCTAGGGCTGACGTCATCATGACGTCAGCCACACATAAATAAATCGGATAAACCGGTTGATTTGCAACTGAACCGGACCGGTTCACTTAAGATTCAATTGAACCCTCTGGTTTTCTGTTTTATTTAAAATGAAATAAACCAAGATTTTTGGTTATTACGGATTGACCCCTGGGCTTTAGAAAAATTATACTGAGGCCCAACTGAGGGAAAATTTATGCATTTAGACCCCTGGAAAAATAATTAAATAATTAATTAATTATTTAATAAATAAAGTAAAATTACTATTATACCATTGGGTAATAAATAGAGCAAATGAAGTCCAAATTAAGCATATGAATAGTGTATTCTTACTATTTTGGATATTCTGAGACTAATGGTAGGGTCCGTTTTACGAGACGGGGCCCGAAAAATAAAAACACGTAAGGGGTAAATGACTAAAATACCCCTTGACCAAAATTTAACAAGTTATTAGTGTATTCTTACTATCTCGGACCTTCTGAGTCTAATGGTGAGGTCCACGACACAAGATGAGGTCCTGGACATAAAAACACGTAAGGGGGGTAAAATGACCAAATTACCCCTGGTACCTCAAAAGTCAAATTAAAAGCAGGGAAGGTCTAAATTGACTTTCTTTGACATTCCGGACTCAAAGATGGAGTCCAAATTACGAAACGAAGTACAGAAAGATATGACACGTAAAATGATAAAATGACCATTTTGCCCTTTTACATATAACAGTCCGAATTAAATGTTAGGAAAGCCTAAACCGACTTTCTTAGACACTCCGGACTCAATGGTAGAGTCTATTCAACCTAAAGAAATGTCTAAAATAAAAAGACATAAAATTTGATGAATAGCATCTGTCAGATGACTATAAATTAGAGTAATGCCAAAGTACTAATACTAAGGCAAGTACGAGAAACGAAATACGAAAAGACACGACACGTAAACATGTCAAATAAATAACTTTACATTAAGGTTAATGGAGCTACCAGAAGAGTATGATTGTAGAAATCTGTTTTCTTGACACGTTAAATTGTGTTTTAAGCAGAGAATTAAATAGACACAAAAATGAACCAAGAACGAGAAGTTCCCCCAATGATGACAAGGGCTCAAATAGAAAATGATCCGAAACAGCAAGTTTTCTGGGAGAAGCTAGAAAAACAACTCCAGGTAGTTCAGAAATATATCCGAATTGCCAAAACAAATGAAGTGGTCTGTGTTCGCCCATTCATTTACAAGACTATAACCAAGGAGCAACTGGCAGCGAAAAAGATTAAGAAACAGGAGGACACTGAAACGCTGCAAGAATGGCTTCACAGGTTGAAGGAAGCCAAAGGAAAGGCGACTAAATAGATCGAAAACCAGAAGTACGAGGTGAGTAACCCTGTGTTTGAAGTGGAGATTTAACTCCATGGATTTAAAAAGGTTTTAAATGCAAAGATATGAAATGTTTGAAATTCCAAATTCAGTGTTTACATGATGCAGTTTTTAATTGTTCTGTTTTATAACCCCCATTGTGACATGCTCAATGATTGGTTTCTACAATAGTTTTTCCTTCAAATACGTTTCAACATGTCTAGTTAAATTGCAATTATTGTTAAATATTCTGAATTTGCTTATTTCAAGTATAGGAATGTTTATTACGAATTTATGAAAAGCATCTATGAGAAAAGTCACATGATAAATATTTTATAAGATAATGGTGCATAAGCACACAGGTAGTATTTTGGGTTTCTTCGGATCTCATTGACCTGTCAAAAACCACATAGTCAGTATTTTGGGTTCTTATTGTAACTCATTGACCTGTCATGTGAAATGCCCGGTAGTAGAATCTAATCCCCCAGGCAAATGAGATATCTCCATTTATAAGTAAGATGGGAGTCCGGTTCGAAACAGATTCCACTAATGGAAGTGATAAGATGACAAATGGTTTGAAAATGGAAGCAGGTTTTTACTCTCATTTTCAATATGCATATGTTTGAGTTTTATATACTCTATTTAAGAAATACATGATATGTTATATGTTTTAAAGTTCATAAGTATAAGTTTAGCTTGAATACTTTAAATGTTTCAAAGCTACATGTTTTAAGGAATGCATATATTCTGTATTCAAAGTATACGAACAATTAGCGGTGACTATTTTACAACTCTTATGTACTAAACCACTGCTAATTGAAAACCCCATGACGAATACTGGAATTGCTCACAAGCTTAGATTAGCTTACCCGGACTTTGTTCGGACCCCCCCTTTCAGGTGTTGCGGAAGACAGGGTCTTAAGGACGACGACAATGAGTCTAGCTATTTTTTTTTGGAAGGATATGTTAAGTAGTTTCTTTTGAAGAACCTATGAACACTAATAGTACGTTTTGTATTAATAGACAATGTAAGAATATGTAATAAGCCCTCAGGGCAATCGAATATGTATTGTATGAATGTATGAAGTCTTTAAGTTTTCGTTATACTCTGAATGTGTAACCATGTATGCTATGTATGAAGCGGCAGTACCGGACGGATGTGCATAATTTAAAAATAAGAAAAGAAAAGAAAAAGTTTTTTACGCTTCCGCAAAATGTATGTTGCACATCTATTCGATACCGCTGCAGATGCGAGCCTTGTCTCGAGGCCTTCGGGTCTCGGGGCGGCGGTCGCGATCCGGTAATCCGCAGAGGGTGGGTTTCGGGTCGTGACACCCTGAGTCATCTTTTAACTTACTTGACTATTTTCCCTTGTTACTAGTATCTTGACTAGTTCCAAGTCTAGTCGTTATCTCATTTGGTAGTACTATGTCGTGATTACCTTACTGTTCATGGTCTCCTAACTTCCATTGGCATTGTATGGCACATCATGTGCCAGGTAAAGGTATCTAGTACCTTGATCTTGTCTTTTCTATCCGTTTCTTTTGTAGTGGTTATAGGAAGCCAATGGTGTAACTAGACTACACCACTTCTATCGTTTAGAGTGTTTTGGGCTTCTCATTCAAGTATTTTCAGTTTTACTAAGGATAAAAATCTTAATGGATTCACATTATTCCACTTGAATTCATGTGGAGGCTTAGGATAATAATCTAGAAGAAAAGGTTTGGATTTTCGTATGTCCGAAGCTTATACACAATTGCCTTTCCAATTTCTCCTCCCATTTTTTTTTGTCACGAGTTTCGCCTCGGATTTACTACATGTGTTCGGTTGTGGGATTTGCAACATCACTCGTTTAAGTTTCTTTTTATCTATTGGACTTTATCTAATTATGACAATTATCGTATTTCCCCTTAGCATTTCCAGTGTCATATTCCCTTTTGTTTTCATGAATGTCTTTTGGTTCGTGTCAGGATGGTTTACTCGTATTCTCTTTGCATTACAATATTTATCCCATGCATGGGTAACCTCAGATTTATTCGAATTTTCATTTGTGATTTCTCAATCACGTGTCCATTTCTTGAAGATTTATCAATCCTCTTTTCATTTCATTTTATATTATTTCATTATTTTTGTACTACTCATTGGAATATCTGCCTTTGTTTTTAAATTCACATGCATGTTGAGGAAATTAGTTCCTCCATTTTTTTTTGGATTAGTATAAAGGCCTTTTATTTCTTGCTCATAATCGATCTTTTCACAGATTTTGATTTCTCATTCCTTCATGGACTAAAGTATAGTACATATACTTAATTTAGTTTCTTCTTTAGGTCTTGATAGATTTATTAAATGTTTTAT
This sequence comes from Nyssa sinensis, assembly GCA_008638375.1. Lineage (NCBI taxonomy): Eukaryota > Viridiplantae > Streptophyta > Magnoliopsida > Cornales > Nyssaceae > Nyssa > Nyssa sinensis. The sequence goes on from CM018035.1 coordinate 25,679,010, forward strand.
TAGGGTAGTCTTTTACCCTAGTCACCGATTCTTCATATGACAGTCTACTTCAAAAGTGTTCTTAACTGTGTTATCATATTTGGTTTACCTTGAACCTTCCACATCATTTGATCAGTTCAAATCTCAAAGTCTTATGACTTTTTAATTTAAAACCATTATTTTGGTTTCACTTACCTTTGCTTAGAAAGGTTGTTCAAATGTCTCATTTCTTATGCTCGTCATCATATTCGATTTTTCATCATATGTTACATTTCTCTCTACAATCATTATTCAACTTTTACAAATTTGTTCTTTCAAAGAACTTATTCAACCGTATAGGGAGTTCCTTGTACATTCTATGACTTCATATCATATTTCAAGATTGTTCATATCAATTAGCCATCCCATCATTTAAAGTTTATCAAGATTATGTCAAGTTTTTCTCACCATGAAAATTCTCAACTTCCTTAGTTTCATAGATTTAGTTATTCTTACTTTCTACCTCAATCTTAATTGTTCTCGTAGTATCTCAAAGAATTATGTATTACTTTAGCATAGTCGTTGTCCTCACCAGTTTTTCTAGACATTATGCCACAATTTTCGTCTCTTTAGTTGTCAGATCACGTTGATCCTCAAAAGTCATTTAGACTTATCAATCATTTATCTTTTGAAATAGATTCAGCTAACTCAATAAAGTTTCTCCCACAATTGGGTCATATTGTCACCTAGATCAACAAGATCCATTGAATTTTTCCCAATGATCATTCATCACGTGTCAATCTCCCTTTAAAACCATCACATTTCATAATGTTCACTTGATAGTCTCGTTTAATTAGTATTTGCCTCCCAATGATCCATTTTTCTTTACCTTATATGACTTACTCAAGAATCCTCACATTTCTGATATGTCATCAATCCATCTGGAGTCTCAAACTCCTCATGTTACTATTCATTAAGTCTTCTTCAGACCATCTCTCATATATATTTGTTGTTAAATCCACCGACTTTCCAAGATTTCACGATCCCAACTCTATGTCACCTTATATCTTCCAAAAGAGCATTAACCGTTGCCCTTGTTCAAATGATAGTTTCCCCCAATTCATTGATCAATTCACAGTTTAATGACCTAAGAGTCATCAACCTCGACACTGGTACGATTTTGCCCAAGAATCCCTTAAGCATACTACTTTCTCCCAAAAGCCACTATTCATTTGATCATTTCAATCATCCAAAAAATATCAAAATCAATCATAGCATAGTCTTTCCCAAAGACCATTAACCTTAGTATTTAAACAAGCTATCATCCTCCAAAAGTCACCGATCATTTAACTATTTAAATCATTGGATTCTTAGTTTCTTTAAAGGTACCTAATCGGTTAATAACTGTGTACTTTTGATCTGTACCTCATATGCTCTATGTATATCATTCATGAATAATGATTTTCTCGTAGTACCTCAAAAATCATATATCATCTCAATTTCATGGTTTCTCTAAATGATTTACTACCAGTTCAGTCTTTACGATCATTTAGATCACATTGATCTCTAACAGTTATTCAGAATCATTTAGTATTTACCTTTATTAGTTATTCAGAATCATTTAGTATTTACCTTCATCTAACTTGATAGAGTATTGACTAAAATCGGGTCACTCATCATCTTAGATCACAAGATTCATTGAATTTCTTCCTAATATTTATTCATCATGTGTTAGCCTCTTTTTAAAATCATCACATTTCATAAGGTCAATCTTGACAATCTCGCTCATTTAGTAATTGTCTTCAAGACTCTATTCATCTCTACCCTATCAGGGTCTACTTGTAACTTACTCAAGAATTTTCATATTTTTGGTATATTAATAATTTATTTAAAGTATCAACTCCTCTTGTAATTATCCATTAAGTTTTCTTCAGACTATCTCTCATTCAAGCCTCGTTTATTTATCTATAACATTTATCGAAATCTCCTATAGTATTTTCAATGTTATTCCTCGAGAATCCTCATCATTTATTTATAAACTTACTACTATTCCTTAAGGTCACTATTTACTTAATCATCTCAATTGTTTAAGAATCACCGATTTTCATCATAACAAATAGTCTTTCCCCCCGATATATAGTATTCATCAATAATAATCTCTCGATAGCATTGAAACAGTTAACATGTAACCTAGGGGTTTTGTTTCTAAGTTTAACTTAGCAGTAAATGCTAGGAACTATAAATCAATACGTAGAGCCATTATTAAAACAATGTGAGCAGATTATAAACAACTAGAAAATGCCTGCGACTATTGGTACAGTAGCTCGATCATCTCTCGGTGGTGTTTTTGAGACATTGTCCTTGGTGGACTTTCAGGTAGTTGGGGCATGTAATTATGCCTCTATAGTCATAATTGACCCTTTTTGGCAAATTCCTTCCTGCCCTATTTTATGGTATTTGTTGGTGCCACTACTTCATTGTAAGTGGTCTACCACTAGGGCCTGATTTTGGGTAGAGCCGTGATGACTCTTTTCATAAGGCGTTCTATTCTGTTCAATTGATCTATCCGATCCATCTCAGTGAGATGATTTCTGGTTATCGGCGTATTCCTGGTGTTAACCTTTTCTGTAAAAGATAATCAGTCAATGTATACGTAAAATAACAGTCAATGCTCACATAAAAGTCTAACTTAGTAATGTCAGTGTTATCTATCGAATGCCTCTTAGACTTTAACAGTTCTAGTACTCTAATCCTGTTTCCCATAACTCACTAGACCCAAAACCCATCCTATGCGGATCTCATATCGCGGGGCCGACCCTGTGGCCGTCCCTACTTTTTATTTCCTTGTATCAATGACAACAATGTATAATATACAACTTAAACAATAAATCAACGAAAGTCTTAAATAGATAATATGGTTTTACAAGGTCAAAACAAGAACCAACATAACATCACCCTTAGGTGGTGAATAAATAGGAGAACTACATCATAACTACTACATTCCTCAAAATGTCTTGTTATGCTCTTGGACTCCTACTGCGGTCTTGCAGGTCCCTACCTAAAACAATAGTAAATCGGAGTGAGTTAATGAAGTTCAGTAAGTAAATTCCCATCTCTAACACTGGTTAGGGTTAATATTGAGAGAACATGAATCCATGAATGTGAACATGATAGCCAATCATAGGATAAGATGTTGTGATAGCCAATAAGGATAAAATGTCACAATGGCCAATGAACAACAGAGGTCACAATAATCAATCATGAGTAATAGATATAACATAAACATGGAACTCTCAATAGAAATCAGTCAACATAAATGTATTGCCACAATAAATCGATAACAATCAATCGTAATCAATGAGTCAACTCTCAACATAAGATTATTCATAGGAAATGATAACATCCTATGAATCCAATAAACGTAATCATATCAATCAAACATAAGTGATGCATTTACTTTATTCAGTGCTTGGTAGACCCTGAGTCTTTTGGGGCCTGACATACCCCTCTTCGCGTCAGTGCATATAAAATGCCATCATAACTCAGTGCGTAAAAATGCCATCATTGCCATATGTCCGTTCACAGACTCGACTCAGTAGGTCCTGTCAACTCAGACAACATCGGATGGATATTATGACTAAGCACAAATCTGGCATTCATAATATATCATGATCATTCATGATTCCATAAGAGTTTATAAAAATGGAATATCATTCATTCAAGTAAAAACATAATAGTAGGCCTTTCAAGGCATAGTACAATAGAATAGTCAATGATATAGCAGTCAATAAATGTCCATAAGATAGAATAATATCTGTCACGACCTGAGACCCCACCCTATGCAGATCTCGTGTCGCGCACCCGATCCGACACTGCTTGTAGAACCAAGGGTCTTAACTTGCAACACATCAGTGCTACTAACATGCAACACGTAAATGCGGAAGAAAATAAATAAAAGCTGCATGTTATATATATTTATATGTTTACAAAATGCGGAATAAAAAATTTCTTAATACAACTGTTCATCCCCAAGACATGGATAACATGGGAGAGCTACAAGACTGTTTGTACTAAGTATTACACTTACAACTTCAAAAGTAATGTCCACTACTATCTAGCTGACTGCTACTGCTCTTCGACAGCTTCATTTCCTGAAAGGGGTGGTAAGTTTGGGGTGAGCTAACTAAAGCCCAATAAGTAATTCTCCTTTGCTCTGCCATGTGTACATGAATATAGAAAGCATTATCCATAAAAGAACTAGGATAAATGCAGATGTGCTAGCCAGTCAATGAATATAGAACTCAATATCAAATGATAGAAGCTCAAATGATAAAGCAATGAAATCTGTCTGATAATATAATCATACAAGCTACAGTCATGAGCTATCTCAAGAATAATCATATGCACTCAAAAAGCTGTGAAATCTCATGATCATTCATAATGGTATAACATGATCAAGCTATGAAATCAATAAGAGATACTGATAACAACAATGTGGATGCACTTTAATTTGGGGCCCGGCATACCCCTTAATTCATTTTATTCTCTTTTCCTCGATCTCTCAGCCAAGCACTAACCCGTCGGTTCAGTACTTGCCTCGCAGATCCCAGTTTAGCTACCATTTTAAATACCACTTTTTATTCCGTTTTCTCGACCCGTAGGTCTATTAAGCATCAGATGGAGTTTGTGACTGATCACAAATCTGGCTACAATATAATATATCGAGATCATGCTAAATCCAATGAACAGTAAATGCAATAACACTATCTCAGCAGCGAAATGAACTAGTTGCCTTAACAAGCCAATATAAACTGGGCTGCCGAGATCTTGCCCCTTGAGGCCTATGTACAAAGCGTACAGAAATCATGATCAAGATATACAATAGTCAATAAATACTTTCCACAAGATAGAGCAATATCTATGTGGACTCGATAAACGTTCTGATATGTATGGAGTATAATTGATAATATACGAAAAACTGTTGACATGGCTGGGAATGTAACATGTACAGAGATTAGAGATTACTTACGTCTTAAACCGTTTCTGTTCTTTCACAATAAAACCATGTCACTGTTCCTTCATCTTTGAAATCCCTATTCATCAATAGATAGTATATCTCAGTTTACCTTTTCATAAGTTATGCTATTCATCAAATTTTATGCCTCTTTATTATTAGTTCATCTTTTACTAATTTAGACTCTACTATTGAATCTGGAATGTCGAACACAGTCGATTTAGGCTTTCGCGGAATTCAATTCGGACTTTTGTATGTAAAAGGGACAAAATGGTCATTTTGCACTTTTACGGGTCTTTTATTTTTTGGGACCTCATCTTGCCAAACAGACCTCACTATTAGTCTTAGAATGTCTGCGATAATTAAAATACACTATTCATATGTTAAATTTGGACATCGTTACTAGAAAGGGTAAAATGGTCATTTACACTTTAACAGTTCACACTTTTGAGACCTATTTTTGCAAATCAGACTCCACGGTTGAGTCCGGAATGCTCAAAATAATAAAAATTCACTATTCTGTTATTTTAATCGGAGTCCGTTTGACTGCTTTTTGACTCAGGGGCATTTTCGTAATTTTTTATTATTTTAAATTAATTAAATATATTAATATTTAATTAATATTTTATTAGTGGGGGTCAAATCAGAATAACTAAAAGTTTAAGGGTCAGTTTGTAAATTTTGAAACTGTTGGGTTAAATTTCAATTTCAGAAATTTCTATTCTAAATACGGATAAGCCAAACAATGAATACTGACAGAATAGGGATAGGATATCCCTATTCTGATTTCAATTTCTTAAACTAGTAATCAAACACTCCCAATTAAATTTTAAAACATTTTAAATCCAAACCAATACTGTGTCGTTTCAGTTTCCCCTTTTTATTTCGGTCGGGTCTTGACCCAGATCCAACTCGTGACCCGAGCCCAAACCCTAAGCCAACAGTCATCTTCTTCGTTTTTTCGATGGAGCACCGGTAGGGTTCCGTCGCCATCTCCGGCTGACGGTGACCTAATTCCGGTCGAATTTTAACTGTTTTTAAATGCCGTTCTCTTCATCTTTTCATGTAGATTACGAATATAAAGTTAGTTTTCCATTTGGATCGTAAATTTTCAACGAATATGGCAAAACCCGAAGCTCCGGTGAACTGAATATCTTCATTTTCTACCCCCTTTTCCCACTGTTTTCTCTCATTTCTTCTTCTAATTGATTTCTGCACTCAAGTGTGATATTTTCCTATCATAAAAACTAAGTTTAATGGCCCAAAAACCCTAAAACCAAATTATCCTCAAAACCTGCAACTCGCCCGTTCTCCCTTGTTTCTACACCTTTTTAACTGATTCTTTTTGCTAATTGTTATATTTTTTATGCTCTTTAAGTTCATACAATCAAAATCAAAGGAAAGCTCTTAAATTTTAAAAATAGAACAAGACCCACTTACCTAAAATTTTTGATTGTTCTTGGTTGCAGATCCCCTCTCTTCACTTCTGATTTCTTTTATATCTTCTCAGCCCCTTTTGGTTTTCTTTTCTCTTCTTCCTTTCATCTTACACGACACACACACACACACACACATATATATATATATATATATATATATCACACAACCGACTTAACCTTCTCTCCCTCCCTCTCTCTCTCTCTCTACCCTCCACTTGCAGCCTTCCTTGACCCAACTTTCTGATTCTCTTTTTCAAATTCAGCTTTGCATTTATGATATGGTAGAGATATTTGATGATATATATATGTATATATATATATATACATATCAACACACACACACACACTTACACACATAACCGTACACACACACACCCACCTGCACTCACTGATCACACATGCTGCTCCTTGCATGCATGCCCTTGGCAGGCTTTCTTTCTTTTCATTTTATCATTTATATATATATATATATATAAAAATATCATATTATGTATATACACATGTATAATACATATTTTATACATGTATATATATACTCAGTATACACATACATACTGGTTTTTGATGCCGTATACATACACTAATATTTGACTGGCTACATGTATACGTATACGTATGCATGTATAAAAATGCGTGCATGCACGCATTACGAGGCAGTGGCCTTGAGTAGCTTGGGCACTAGCTTGTCACTAATGGTATAACTGATATTGTTTAGGTTTCAAGGTTGTACAGTACATGTGATATCAAAATATGGAGCTTAAACAGTCTGGGTTACCACTGATATTACACTACTCAACCCAACCTATCTCAGGTTTACGTGTACTCAACTGGGTCTACCTCGGTTTAAGTGCCAAAATCTGGGTCAGGGTATTACAATATCACATTATGGAAACAATAAACATTTGGTACAGTACAAGAGTATAAATCTGACAGTATTAAAATGAACATGTCTTGGAAGACCACCTGTAAGACATTGGGATTTACTTACCTTATCAGTGCGTTCTAGTTCAGTATTTTGTGACTTTTCATTTTCCCTTTGAGTTCCCTATATATCAGTAAACATGTCTCAGTTTAATGTTATTCATCAAATTTTATACCTTGTTACTATAAGTATCTTTTTTGCTAAATTAGACTCTGCTATTGAGTCCGGGATATCGAAGAAAGTCGGTTTAGGCTTTCACGATTTTCAATTTGGGTTTGGGCATCACTAGGGGCATTGTGGTCATTTTAGAATCTCCACGGGTCTTTATTTTTTGGGACCCTGTCTCATGAAACGGATCCCACCATTGGGTCTAGAAAGCCCAAAATAGTAGATTTACACTATTCACTTAACTTATTTGGGCATCAGATTAAGTTACATTAATTATATTAATTTAATTAATTAACTATAATAATAATATATATTATTTAGGTCATTATTAGATCACACGTGCCTTAGTGGCTTGGTGGTAGCCTTGGTTCACATAAGGGCCTCAAACTCACGCGGTTCTGGGATCGAATCCCATTTGCGACAATCCTTCCTATTTTTCTTTCAAAATTGTTCCTTATTTAAAATCAGACCACGCCCCAAAACGACGCCGTGCTGGGCAACCGTTGGAGCGGTCGGGCGGGTCCCGACCCAACCTTGAGGTCCAACCCGACCCTGTACAGTGCTTCTTTTTCGCGATTGTCTAACAGTATCTCCGGTAACGGTGACCAGAATCTGTAAATTTCTATTTTTAAAACTTAATTTTCTTATAGTTTTTTATCCCCTTTTGATTCTAAACTTCCTCAAGTACCTTTTCAAACATTTACATAACATTTTTGGCCCTCAAAAGCCAACAAAAAGTCACAAAATTACAATTCCAATTTTTCCAATTATCCTCTGTTCTACCTTATTTTTCAACCGTTTTCTTCGCGGTTTCTTCCTAGATTCTTATTTTTCTTTCTAGATTAACATTCTACTATTATATATAAGCTTTAAACAATTAAAAATAAAAACCCAGAATTGAATCACAGTGAAAAGAAAACCAACTCACCTTTTCTGCACAGTCTTTCTTCCTCTCTTTTTTCTCCTTCTTCTTCCTCCTCTTTTCTCCTTCAGTTTCTTTTTCTCAAGCATGCAAGACATGCTTTGGTCTTTATAACAACTGCACTGCCACTCTCGATTCCTTTTATCTCTCTCTCTCTTCTCTCTCTCTCTCTGTCTCACACATTCTTTTCTTTCCGTTTCTGTTTTTTCATTTAAAGCTAACTTGAAACTCCCCCACTAAATGGTGCTTTAATTTTTTTTGTAGGTTACATATATATATATATTATATATAACACACCTATATTACATAATATACATATATATATATATACATATGCAATTATAAATACACTTACATATATATACACACTAATACACACACATATATACATATTGATATATACATATATATACCTCATTATATACATATATACATACATATATATATATGTATTCCCACATGTACATATATATATATATATGCATATGTATAGATATATTCACACATGTACGTGTCTGCGTACACGCTTTTCTATGCAATCTGATTTCTCGTATGGGTAGTCTCAAGGTACTCGGGATTGCCTAAATTTATTCATCATGTATTCAAATACCATATATTTATTCAATTTTTGAATCGTACCGTTTGTCTCGAACTACATGTCCATTACTGTACATAAATCATTATGATAGCCCGGGTTCTATTTTGGTATTACATTCGTTGGCTCGGTCTGCCTCAGTTTTATTATTTGACTCTTTTTGGGCATTTTTGGAATTAGTTTGATTTATTTGGGTCAGGGTGTTACAAGTAACACTTATAAGATTTTGCACAGAATTTAGAGGTCTTAAAGAAACAACTGGCACAGAAGTGATTAAATAGTTCGCTCTAAACTTTTATTGATAATATTTTCGTAAGTGTTCAATGTTCCAAGACATTGGTACAAGCTTTCAAGACAATTCCTCTAACCAGTAGGTTATAGGTCTAACTATTTTGACTACTTTGTATGGTCCTTCCTAGTTAGGAGAGAGCTTTCTCACACCAGGATCTTTTGTGTTAGGGAATACCTTTCTGAGCACAAGGTCACCCACTTAAAAGTTTCTAGGCTTAACATTCTTGTTGAAACTTTTGGCACTTTTTGCTGGTAGGCCTCCATTTTGATCTATATTGCCCTCTTTTTTCTTCAAGGAGGTCAAGATTATGGGCAAGACTACGATTGTCGTGCTAAGGAGTGTTCAACTATGTTATCAGGATTGGCATTCCAATCTTTACTAGTATTACTACCTCAGTTAAGAATGCTAGGGAGAATGGGATTTTAGAGGTTAAGACCCACTTTGCTGTTCAGTGTAATGACCAAGAAATTTCCAAAAGGAGTTTTGGAAAAGTTTTGTCAAGATTGATTAAATATAACAAGAATTTCGAGGATGAAATTTTTATAAGGCGTGGAGAGTATAAAGACCCAAAAAATTATCATGGGCAAGTTGGTAAGTTTTAAGATTGACTTATTAAATTACGGAAAAGGCTTGCCTAGAATTTTTGGACGTCCTAGACACAAGTATGATGTTAGTTTATGAAATTTGGTACACGACGTGGTCCCACGTGACTTAGTGAAATTATAAAAATGCCTTTAAGTTAAGCAAAGATAATTAAAGAGTAATTCAAATACAAAAAGGGCACCTTTAGAATTTTTGGACCTTTGGAACTCATTTTTAAAGTCCATTTGGAGAAGTTAAGTTCCGAAAAATTAAAATTACGAAAATACTCTTGGGTCTTAAAAAATATTTATTAAAGTTATGTAATTTTCGGGATAGGATCTCTTTAGGGTTTTTAGGGTCTCGAAATTTGTTTTTGCATCCATTTGAGTAAATATAAAAATGAAATGCGCACAAGTAAAGACATGTTTTCCCTCAGAAACTTAATAATAAATAGTGAAACGCAATTAACGATGGCCAGGTGGCCTAATAAGCAAATAAATAGTTCTAGACATAGAAATGAGGTATGGAGATGATAATTAGAGTTAAGTTAAAAGGGTTATGTGATTTCATAAGATACTTAATGTTGATTAAAGTGAAAATTAGGTTAAGATGATACTTTAAAATTAAAAGTTAAAAAAAAATAAAGCATGGATACATACGATATGATAAGGATACACACTAGAGAATGATATAAATGCTAGAATATGATAACATGAATACATGAATTACCCAAAATGATGATAACATGTGATCCTTGACATTTATATACAATGGTTGTGCATTAAATGATATTCATGATGTACCTACTTATACTTATATGCAATTCTTGATTGTCATATTTGAATTGGATATTGATGTTATGTTCCCTTATTATACTTGATGTATTGAGATACTTGTCATTATTGATTATCTTGATGAATTGCATGATGTATGATACCATGATTAACATGTTACTACTTATTGAATGACGGTACTAATATACGTTGGCATTGTATGTGTATTATGAACTATTATATTAGGACTTGCATTAGTTTTTTCATGTACTGTATGACCGTGTGTTTTGAAGAATCCTACTAGGCAAGAAAATCTTCACCCTTACCACTTGGCGTGGTAGCTTTTATGTTCTAATGTAGAATGACTAGTGTAGCTCTAGTTTAGGAAGTGTATGGTATCCACAGGGGTGTATAGTTACCCTTGATCATGCAAGCATGTATGCATATACATTGTAAATTGGGTTTGGACTTAGGTAGTTATAATGGCTATGATATAATGACCATACTTCTAATATTTCTAAAGATTTATTTGGTAGCACACTAATTTAGTTTTACTTTGTTTGGTAGAATTTAAATGATTGAATCTAATAAGACTCACTTTTATAAAATTTCATTATGGAAGTTGAACAAGTATATAAAGAAAAATGAACTAATTTAAAGTTAATGAAAAAAATGGCTAGTATCTTAAAGTAACTGGACTAAATCACCTTCCAATTAGGGTTCCATTGACTTTAAGCCATGAATTTTGAAGGGCAAGAGTGAAAGTGAAACAAGATGTTCCAACACCTCTTAATGTAATACCCCAACCCCCAAATTGGAGTTTAGATTTTATTTATATTAATCAGTCTAGAAAATTAGATGATATTAGTGTACAAGCACACTTACTCGATAATTAGTGGTGGTAATTCTTGAAAAGAAATGGTAAATTACACTGACCTCCCATGAGGTTTTTGACAATTACAAATACCTCTTCAGTGATTTCTAAAATAACACTAGCCTCCCCTACTTTTACTGACAAGCTACAAACACCTCTCTTCCAAACCAAATTTGTTTAAAAATGATAAAAGTGTCCCTTTTAGATTTTGTTTGCATTTTTTAAATTTTCATCAATTTTTCTATCTTTTTTTTTAAGGGTTTTTTTTTTTTTTTTTTTTTTTTTTTTTTTTTTTTCAGTTTATATATATATATAATTTAAGATAAATACTTATATTTTTTTAGCCAAAGAAAATTATAATTAATATTTATTTGAAAATGAAAAAAAAAGTGAAAAAAATTGGTCAAAATTTTATAAAATGCAAAATAATAATGAAATGGTCAATTTTGTCATTTTGTAAAAAAAATTGGCTAGAGGGGAGGTATTTGTAATTTGTTAGTAAAAGTAAGGGAGGTCAGTGTCATTTCAAAAATCACAAGGGAGGTCTTTGTATTGTTAGAAAATCTCAGGGGAAGTTAGTGTAATTTATCCTTAAAAAAATATGACAAAAATCCTACGTTAGTGTCAAATACATAATTAGAAAAATTAAAATTTTATATGCTTGAAAAAGGAGATAATCACATAAAATAATTAAGTGTGAAACTTGTAGGGACATAACATTAAATGTATAAAGCGTGATATGTATATGATGCATGAAGTATGATTCATGATGTATGATGATGGGATAGTGTATATACAACATATACATAATGTATGTATCAAAAGAAAATGACAAAAAATGTTGTCCCACCAAAATCTAATAACCCAAGAACCTTTCAGAAAGCTTCATAATAGATAATCTGATTTGAACCCATGCATAAGTGTCCATTGTTGAAGCATTGGGATAGATTGCATCCTCTACTTGTAAATAGAGGTCAATCTCTCAAACCCTTATATATGGTCATATCTCTCCATTTTAACATCTGGAAAGACTGGCTAGAAGAAAGAAAACACATAGTCATTTTCATGTCCTTTAGAGTGAGAAATAGTAAAGGGATAGAGAGAGAAAGTAAAGAGAGAAAGAGATCAACATTAAATAACCAAGTTCAACATAAGGTAAGAAGTCATTCTATTTCTGCAACTTATTTAAGCTTGTTTAACATTGAAATTGGGCCAGAAACCACATAAACATAATACCCACCATGGCCATACCACCAAGGTACAAGCCTTTTCAAAATGAATGAGAATTCCATTTTCGGCATCAAGACTTTGTAGGAATTTGAAAAATATGAAGATTGAAAGTTGAACCAATATTTTTGGTTGAGAAGTGAGGATGTGAGGTCTAGTTGCAGGTTTAGAGTGAAAATCGAACCTTTATAAAAATGAACAAAAGCCTTTTATTTATGAGCAAAAATTGAAAGTACTTTGAAAATGGAAAAGAGTGGTGCAATGGTTCAGAAATGGCCAAGAACAATGGAGTTATAAACCATTGTAAAAAAAAATTGGGTTTTGATTTTCTGACCTGTTTCGATGTGATTTTGTGGATCAAAATGACGCTAAATGATTGTAACAGATGTGTCATGCCACAGGCCGACAAAGACCCGAGGGTGACCTTGTAAGACAAGGTCAAACTAAGTAAACCATACCTGTACATCTCAACCCATCTTGTGATTAACATATTCTCACTTGAGTTTTCCATAACATGTATATAATCATTCACATTTCATCCATACAACCCAAATGTTTACATACATAATCTCAAAAGTGTATTCATCCTGTGATTACTATATCTAAGTCAAAAGGATATGAGTCCCATTTAGACTCCTAAGCTTTCACATCAACATATAGAGACCATAAGGTCTTTTACATTCCCAAAAAGAAAGTTGTGAATTTAAATTACATCCAAAATAAACAAAATAGTCAAAAGAATATGTGCTTTTAATCCATGTCCTTAAGGCTACCAACTCCTTGCCGTTACCTGCATCTGGTAGGGGTAAAAACAACAACTCTAGTAGAGATTCTAAAATAGGGAAAGTTAAGGCGGTGCAAAGCTTAGGCATGTGAAGTGTGAAGTGTCAACGCAAGTGCTTAACTGACATACATACATATTAATAGGTTATTCCTCATGTTTCCAACAATACAAATCGTCAACCCAAACACAAGAAAAAACATAACAATAAGTAGATGGAATGATCATCATATGATCTCAATTAAATGCATGCAAAATAAATTACCATCCAAGATTCACGTCATTTCTCTCACTTAAATTTAATCATTTCGTTTAATCACCTAATAGCCCTCAGAAATGCCTAGTACTTCACTGAGCTACTAACCCATTGGCTATGTACTTTCACCCACGCGGGGTTACAGTTCGCAACCGAAGGGAGACACAATTCCCATCAAAAAATATTATGGGTCTCTAATACGGCCTTACAACGTGCCATTCTTTCTTGTCCCTTAACTTGTTCTAATAATTAATTATCCACATTATCATCTTCCATTTCCATTTTCACATTTCATCATTTATCGATGTTTTTAACTTTATTCACAAACATGCCTAAGGTTCATATCATTTCATTATTCATCATAAAATATACTAATACAAGTGAAATCAAGATATTCGACATTTCATTATATTCCAAGGAATGAGCAATATAGTAAAATATGACATTGTAGAGAAAGTCTCAAGATGAGTAAAATACATTATGCTTCACGTGGAAAACACCCAACCTTCAACGTAGGTTAGAATCCTTACCTCAGGTATTGAGAGATGTGTATTGTGTTGTAGAGAGAGATTTCAAGATATTGGCTTCAATCCTTACCCACAAACCCTAAAGAAAGATTTCACACTATTTATTATACTTAGCCAAGCTAGATCTACAAGAAAATACAAGATATTTGAAAAGGAAAAAGAAACCTTAAAATTTACCCTTTCTTTTTGAAAAGATTCTTGAAAATCCTAGATTTCGATCAGTGAGATTCTTCTTGATGATGAATCCTTGTGCTATGATGTGTTTACAAGGCTTAGAAATCCATGAATACTCAAGAAATACTCAACCCTAACTTTCCTCTTATCTAGAGAGAGTTTGGAAGAGAAGGGAAAGGATTTTTGTGCACAAATTTCTTTTCAGCCCGTAATTTAAAGTGTTCTGTTGCATACTCATTCGAATGAACAAAGTCTTCATTCGATCGAGTCTGTCTTCATTCGAACAAGTATTGAATGAAAAGTTTCTGGAGCTCGTTCGAATGAACACCCTATTCATTCAAACGAAGACTAGAAGGCTTCTAGTTTTTCCTTGGTATGTTTTTTCTCTAAGTGTTCTGAACCTAATTCCACTCTCCATGTGCATTCACCCAAGCTAATCTACTTTCATTGCTATTTTTGTGGTTACTTTAATCATGCCAAGATTAACATTATTTATTTATTTATTTTCTAATTTTACAAAATGTTACAACCTCCTCACTTAAAGAATTTTTTTCCCTAAAATTTAAGTGATATCTCTATCAAGGAATAATCTCGGATGTTTACTACGCAGTCTATCCTTTCGCTCCCATATGGCCTCATCCATGCCATGATGTTGCTATAAGACCTTGACTAATAGATGGTCTTACCTCATAAGACTTGTTCTTTTGAATCTAGAATCTGAATGGGTCATTCCTCATAAGAATCATCCTCATCCATGCTCAAATCGGCCCAATCTAAAACATTTGAAGGATCTAGCTCATACTTGTGAAGCATAGAAACATGAAAGACATTGTGGACTTTCACTAGATATGGTGGCAAGATAGGATGGTAAGAGACCTCTCCAATCCTCTTAAGGATCTCAAACGGTCCTATATATATCAGTGCCAACTTTCCACCACAGCCAAATCTAGCCAAACCCTTCCGTGGAGCAATGTTGAGAAATACGTGATTCCCAACCTCAAAAGCTAAAGACTTTCTTTTCTTATTTGTGTAACTCTTCTGTCTACTCTATGCCGTGAGTAGTTGCTGTCCGATAACATTTACCTTTTCCATGGTTTCTCGGACTAAATCTAGGCCCAAAATTATTGCATCAACAGGTGTAGGTGGCATTGTTGGAGTTCCTATCGGATTAGCTGTTGGCATATGCTGGCTATGCTGTAGAGCCCTTGTTAACCCTTCGATTGCCCGGCCAAACTAAGCCAAGGTTGCTTGTACTTCATGTAAAATCGTGCCCTCGACCGGAACTTAAGATTCTGTATTATTGCTTCTGGTACGCGGCATCTGAGGCAAAATAAAAGTTAGCTTTAGTATTCTCATTCAGTGCATTGTGAACGAAATAACATTCAGGTCGTTCGTCAATTCAAGGATCCTACGACTTAAATACTATTGACCCAACACTTAGGTAGTTATATCCTAAGGATTCATTTTCCTAGCGATTTAGGCTAAACCTGGCTTTGATACCAAGTTTGTCATATCTCAAAACCCACCTTATGCGGATCAAGGATATACGACCAGCCAGTGAGGCACCCATCAGATTTTTATTTATCAAAATACCGATAATAATCCTAACCTCAGGCCATTCACTTGTAATGTCCAAGTAAGAAGCATTTAATAGACAAAAGTTAAGCAGTGAAAATTAAATAAGAGAATGCATGCTAATTGGGCAGAGCAACTAAATTTGATCATAGTTGGTTTATACAAGTCTAACTACGAAAGTTACATCATCGTGTGTATAGTTATACAAAATATCCAAAAATGAGGTAGGTTACAAAAATGAAATGGCTTCATAAAGTTCTTCAACAAAATTTTGAGGATCCTAACCCTTTAGTCCTTGCCACTGGAATCTTTACCTAAAAAAATGTTAGGATAATAAAGTGAGCTTTAACACGCCCAATGAGTAACATAGGTTCCTTGCCATGGGTTTCAAAACTAGTTCTTGTATATAAAGCACAGGGATAGTTTAATCATTTTAAAAGTAACAATTCCAAATAAAATGTATAATTAAATGCAGTTCAAGTAGAACAAAGCAGATCAGAACAGAACTGAACTGAGCGAAACAGAATAGAACAGAACAGAATGCCAATATATCAATTAGGCATATCATCAAGTATGTTTGAGCCTTTCCCAGCTGCCCATAAGCGGACACTCGTAGGGCCTCTACCCTTTGGGTTTGCTCTAGCCTACTTATGCCATACCGCTTAATTCCTAAATAGGGCTCATAAATCAGAATATAACATAACAGAATAGAATAGAAGAGCTAAACATAATGGAATCATGCCAAATTTTATGCAGTACAAAGTGGTTGCATTTAAGTAGTACAATATATGAAAATGCTATAATAGTTAAAAAAAAACCAAGTCAGAAGTTCCAAGTTACTCACAGTTCGTTAGAAATAGCTCAAGATGTCCACTTGTGGCTTAGATTAACTCTGGGTGTCCTATAGCAGTGATTAGATACCCATCAGTTATCAAATAATGGTGTATTTTGCCTATATCGCTAGCTTAGGGGTCAAACTTGAGAAAACCGATTCCACCATTGGATCTGGAACGTCGAAAAACTCTAAAGTGTGAATTTTTATAATTTTTGGGGTTCGTTTAGTATCATTATTTGGCCTTCAGGACAATTTTATGATTAACCCAAGTCGTTCGTTCGTATTTTCAGGATTTAATTTTGTAATTTGGATTGCGCCATTGAGTCGGGAATATCCAATAATGTTGGGTTATACTACCATTTTATTTTATTCAGAACCCAAGAATATTTTATTAATTTTAAATTAATTAAATTAATCTAATTAATTTAATACAATATTATATATTTATTTAAGTATTATTTTATAAAAGTGTCTTAGTGGCACAATGGTTCCCACACTTGGTATAAGTTTCACACGCATGCACACGTCAGTGGGTCGAATCCCATTGACCGCACAGTCCCCCTTTGTTTTTTCTAATTGTTTCAGAAGCAAACAGTGAACAAGGTCTACTTCAGAGATAGGATATCCCTGTTCTATTCAAGGCTATTAAATCAGATTTATTATCTGTGTTGCCAAACATAACTAATTCAGTTTTAAAATTAAAACAAATCCCCCAATACGACGCAGTTCTATTAAACCCACATGTGCGATGGGTTAGGGTCCTGACCCGAACCTGGATCCGACCCAAGATTGACCCAACCCTGTTCATCTCGTTTCCCAAGCCGTAGGTTATTGTTGCCTTAATCGCTAGTACCAAACAATTTCTATTTCGTGGAGTTTCAAAAATTCGTTTTGTGTGTTTTTTGTTCCTATGGACTCCTAGGATCATAGGGGTTTATTTGGCGTTGATTTGGGGCATTGAATTAGGCCCAAAATCTCCATTAGAGCTTCATGTCCATTTTTGCAAATAGCTTAGTATATGTTCATTTCTTCATAAAAATGGGTAAGGTTTGGGCTCCCTCATACCACGGGGAGTCAAACCCCATTCTAAAACTAGGGTTAGATGTTCAATTGGAGAGGTTCTCTCTCCAAGCCGTGACCTACAACTCGTGATTTCATAGCTTTCCTTTAACAATTTAGGTCGTGGTCTAGGGTCTCTACAACCCTTGTAGGGTCTAGTTGAAGCCTCGAGCATCAAAATCGAGTTTTGTTTCAATGGATTCGGACCTGGGTTTTGAAGGTACATTGATAGCAGTCTAGGCTTTTCCTAGGCTTAAACCCTTCCATTTTTTTTTTCTATTTTCATCCCTTAGTAATTTAAAACACATGCATGCATGATTTAGGCCATAAGTAAGCTTGTAGATGGGATTTTTCTAGAGAGAGAAAATTTTACCTTTTTCTCTCTCTTCTTTTTCTCCTCTCTCTGCTGCTTCTCTCTCTCTCTCCCTCTTTCTTCTTTCGTCAGCCGCAACTTTTCTTCTTTCTTTGGTACAGCAGCTTCTCACACACAACCCCCTTTTTTTTTTGTTTGGAATTGGCTGCTATAGCTTACTTATAGTTATACTTAAAGTTGGCTACCTATACATACATATATATATATATATACACACACACACACACACACATATAAGAGCATTCTGAAAGGCCTTAGGATCTTCTCATGTTCGGCTGCTACTGTTCTGGCTTGGAAACTTCAAGAATTTGGTTGTATATTTTTATCATGTATGCTAATCCAGAAGGTTCCATCTACTACCTCCAAATAGGAGCTTCATGAATTTGGTTTATGTAAGTTGCCATATGTATATGGATTCTAGAAGCTGCCTTAAATATCCATATACATATATCTATATATGTTTATATATATATATGTATTTCTAGATTTGGTGCCTTATATACACCTCATCGACCTTCCTTATATGTATACATATATACATTACATATTATGTAATGTATACATAATATAACTGTATATATGTGCATAATATATATATATATATATATATTAATTGACAGGTATATATATCTATATATGCGTATTTTCGACATCTATTACCGTATTTTTTTTTGCACAGATAGTGGTCGAATTAGATACATCGACAATTTAGGAAAACTTAATTTAAATTCTTAATTTTTTAATCATGCCATTTTGGGTCGTCTTGACTCATGTATACTAAATTATATAAGTCTAAAAATATTGGAACATTTTATTTATTTCAAATTTTTGGGATATTACAAACTTTTTGTTTAGTTTGAATATATTATTGAAATTCCACCTCGTAGCATGGCCTTGTTACATCATGTTTTGATAATCAAACATTGCATATATCCTTAGGTGAGGAAATGATTATTGATATGTATGCCATATCACTGAACACTTGCACATGCCATCGTATCTTAATTTATGATGTTTAGAGATTATTCCACAAGTCGTTGTGCTCACGCCCCCACAAATTCCCAAGTAATGAAGGCACATGAACCACTTGGAGATGGTGCTTTTTGGTGTTTTTGATTCCATGCCCTTGCATGATGCCTTGAAGATTTTGGGCATGTTATTTTGGAAACCTTTACAAGTTTGGTTGTTTGGGACTTCTTGGGAGTGCCTATATTTGTATATAACTTTTTGGCATGTTTCGAGGATGTGGATTCTTAATTTGGATTTTTATTAATGTGGTTTAACACTTAGAATTTGTAAAGAAAGTTTTAGCAAGGAAACTACTGAACAATAGCCCACTTTGGAGAGCTATAACTCCCGACTGCCTCTGAATAAATTTGTGATATTTATATGAGTTGAAGCGGATTAGAAACCTTAGCCTCCTCTCTATTACTCCTCTCAGTTTTCCTCAAGGTAGCCTAGATGCATGAGACATCACCTATTATTAAATTATTTTTTAACAAGTAGATGATGTGGCATGCATCCAAGCCCACAATGAGGAAAATTGGGGGAAAATTGCAACGGAGAGGATCCTAATCTGCTTCAAATACAATAGCTGACATGACATAAGATGAGCCCAGTTTGAATTTCAAATATAGCAGTTTTAGCCCTTTTACAAAATTGCTTTAAAGTTTGATTGTTTTAGTTATAACTTGACATGCAGAATGAACTTTTGGGTGATTCAAAATTCCTTTTAAACTAGAGTCATATTAGAATATACCTACAAAATTTCATCAAATCAGGTTTTGTGGTGTAAAAGATATTAAAGTCCAAATTTGACTAATTTGCACAAGAAATCTGGTAGAATAGAACCTAGACTACTGCCTAAATTGTTTTTCCTTGGTATAGGTATTGTCCAACAACTAATTTTTCCATAGTTTATGGAATTACGTAGATTGTATTTTCCTAAATCATTGAGTTAAATTACCCCTTAGTTATGCCTAAATTAGGGCTTCATGAAATGTCATTTTTGACCTAAAATCGTGGTTTGTGGAACCATTATTTGGAATTGAAATGTTGATTGCAAACTTGAACCAAATGTTAAGGCATTTAAAACCTTAAAACATTAAATGGAATTGAGTTGAATTTAATTCCTAAACTTTTGAAAAGAAATAAAATTTATGAAACCTGAATTGAGGATTCAAGATGAATGAGTTAAAGAAAAGTTTTGAAAGGATGTTTTGATATGAATTTAACTAAAATGTTAAGGATTGAAATTGAATTAGATTTGATCCCTCAAACTCTTGTGGTTAAAAAGTTTGATTGTTGAAGTATCATATGGGAATGATCATTTTGGATTATTCTCCTTAGCCATTTCATTAGTATCGAACTTAAAATTCATGCCCTGTAAAATATAGACTAGATAATATATACGATTTTGAAATTTGAAATAAGGCTTGGGTGGAGTCTACATGCTAAACTCCTAACACTCATTCACTCCAAACACTCATTCAATATAAACATTTAAAATGAGTTACTCATGTGATGGTCCACCAACTTAAATAAAATTTTTAAATGAACTTTATAACGTATCAAAGGGGTCCTAACTAAGCTCTTTGGGACCTGAATCATAGTTAAATGAAAATTAAGAAATGATAATATCCAGTTTTGAGTTCACACTGTAGTTTGCAAATTCGGGTAATGACATATCCATCTCATCAAACAAGTTTTTGACCACAACATACTTGAAGCCAAACTTCTCTTTGTGCCTCAAATTGTTATAATAAGATTGTATGGTCATAAAATTAACTCGTAAACCTAGGAATCGACACCTGCCATATGCCAAAACCAAATGACCAAACTACGCTCACCAGGGTAAATGGTAAACAAGGTAGCACGAGAGCGCCCAGGCAGAATCTTTGGGCATGCCTCCCACACTGTCCCACTTATTACGAGTAAGCCAACCATCTCACCCATAATACTTTGTATTGGAGGATGAGTTGACTAAGTCTAACCTGTTTCAATGGAGTCTGATTGGGCGAGATTCTGATCCCTAAGAAATCAGGAAACGTAACTCCATGAATGACGCTAACCATGGCATCACATCCTCCTACTATAAGGGAATCAACTAAGATTAAATGAGCCATCTCCTCACCATCACCAACTATTTAAACACCAGGACCTCTAGTTCAAAGGTACACCAACCTTTGTATTAGTGTTCTTGCTACATCGTTTTAGTACTCAAACTAGCATCACAATAACTTGACAATTGGAGAACCTTTGGCTGGCACTACACTAGTGCCCTCTGACCTACTCCGATAGTCTCGTCCCTTTCTTATAAGAGAACACTCATTTGTGGAGGAATTTTTCCTCACAAATTAGTGCTTTCATTAAGAGTTCGAGAGTCTTTCACTCAAAAAGCCACTCCCACCTTTTCATCCAAAAAATACAGTTACACACTTGAGAAAGATGACAGCTAACAATGGAAGGAGAGGACGCGGGCGAGGTGAATTAATCACACCTAGCCTCTCATACTAAAACTTCAAAAAGGTCCGAACTGCAAGGCAATTAGGAATAGCAAAACAATCCTCATCTGCATGAGGAAGTTCAGCATGACATAGCCAACTTCTTCATCGCGCAATTCAAAGAAATTGAGGAATTCATGAAATCCCTCGAGTGAAAAATTAACGAAATGGATGAGCAACAACCCCTTGATGAAATTCAAGAAGGGTCTACAACCAACAACTATATAGGCGATGATATGATTTAATGAAGTAATCCTAATCTCACGACCATCAGCCAATCGCTAGAAACGGCCACACAATAAATATGATGGCCAAAGTCCGTACAAGAATTCTCCCTAAAGGGTCGCTAATTGTGACAACACATCAGTCTTACAGGCCAATATTGAAATGTCCCACTAGAGTAAAAAATTAAAGGAATCCTTGACCGAAAGATCAAGGAGAAAAATGGGCTTTGGCCCCGCGGGCAGCTAGAACGGGACATAATCAACTTTAGGGAGAATTCGCTCTCCAAAGAGATCTTAGAAAAGTAGCCCCCAAAAAAATTTGTACTCCCTAGGTTTAAGTACTATGGGGTAAAACAAATTCGGTCAACCACATCTGTCACTCCCGAAAAATGATGGCCCTCTACGAGGGAGAAAATTTTCTTATTTGTAGAGCTTTCCTTTCTAGTCTAGAGGGCATGACGCTGAACTGGTATCGTAGCTAGGTGCTTGGCTCGATTTGTAGCTTTGTTGACCTATGCTCCACTTTCCTCATGTAATATTCGACGTGTTGGGAAATCAAAAAGTACACAGAGCACCTCTTCACTTTATGAATGAAGTAGAACGAGTCCCTTTCGGATTATGTGAAGAGATTTAAGCAAGAGATGGCGAGTATTGATCATTGTGATGACAAGTTTGCCATTTTACTATGCAAGAGAGGAATGCTTGCATCACACCCTATTTTTGACTCCTTAGTAGAGAAGAAACATAATAACATGGTAGAGGTTCTTATCCGGGTGTAGATGCATATCATGCTTAAAAAAGACAAAAAGAGCCTAACATGACGGTCTGTAGACAAACATGCTAATAAAGACAACAAAGATCGCCTAGAAAGTAGTAGGGTAGTCGAGAAGAGATCACGGTCATCCAATGGGAAAAGAGAAGAGAATCAGCCAGGAAAATGTTATTCCCTACTCACGCTTCCGATTAACTAGATCTTGCACCAGGTAAAAGATCAACCCTCGGTAAGGAGGCCCTTGCCAATGAAGAGTGACCCCAAGGAAGAGGAACTCCAAGAAATACGGTTCTTTCCATCGGGACAAGGGCCACTACACCTGGGATTGCAAAGCCCTACGGGAGTATATTTAATATTTAATCTCTCAAGGGTGCTTGGATGAGTTCGTTTAGAAGAATGTCCGGGTAGGACCGCTGTAGCAGCCGGACAATGAAAGGCAAGAATACCGGCCATGGGATAATCGACATTTCCCATCACCACTGGGTGAAGAGCTCTAGGTAGTGAACACTATCTTGGTAACAACGCCACTTATGAGAACGTCAAATAAAGAAAAACATATATACTTTAGAAAGGCCAAAAATGTGGCTTTAGCTGAAATCCCTGGCTCGTTTGCTTTAAGTAACACCGGAGACTTGACTTTTTTAGCTAAGAACCTACAACAAGTACGTCTCCCGCAGTATGATACCTTAGTGATTTCTAGTCTACGTAGCTAATTGCTTGGTCCGTCGAGTGTTAGTGTAGTAAACCTCTCATTTTTGCATGCGCTAGAAAAAATGGGTTTAAAAATAGAACGTCTTACTCCCTAAAGAAGAACCGTTGGTGAGTTTCAGTGGGGGAGTGACATATTAAAAAGACAGCATAACACTACCTATTGTGGCTAGCCCAACGAACTTGATGATAGAATTTTTGGTGGTGGATGTGTCGTCCCCATATAATGTGATTCTAAGAAGAACCTGAATCCATCAAATGGTGGTAATACCTTCAATCTTGCATCAAACTCTAAAATTCTATGCCCCTATAGAAAAAGAGGATCACCCGTAAACCATGTCATCTGAAGAGATCAGATAGCTTCTAGAAGTTGCATGATCATTGGGAAAAAAAACTCTAAAAACATAGTGTCAACATCTGTACTCACCACAAAAATAAGAAGGGTAATGGAGATGGATTAATAGCTACAAAACTAGGTCAAGTCAATGATGACGACTCTCTAGAGTTGGAGCCCACAAAGGATGATCGTGAGCACAGGCGCCGGAAAAGGAGTTGAATAACCCTGACTTTTTAAAGTTCTCTCCTTTGATGTGGGAGGGGAATGGCTCTCTTTTCAGATTGGGGGTGTACATTAAATGCAAAAATGAGTCATGAGCTTATTTTAGGCTAAATAAGAAGCAAACCTAATACAACCCATGGAGAATATATGTAAAAAAATGGCAAAGAAAAATTAAAATTACAATGGTTTGGTTCTATTCACATTCAAACCCCTTGATATGGGTTAAAATAAAGTAAAGTAAGACTAGTCTATAATAAACCAAAGAATTCTAAATTTGGGAGCTAAGGTGTGATATTGGAAGGGGTTAGACACCCATCCTACCCAGTTCGAATGGACTGGCCTCAAGTATTCATCCACAAGGCATAAATTACATGACATAAAATAAGAGAGAATGAGTAAAAAGAGATAATGATAATAATGACATGAATGCATGAAATAAATGAAATACATAAAGTAAATAAACTAAAAGAAGGGTAGAAAGAGAGAGTAATAACACGAATGAAATAAGAAAAAAAACATAAAATAAATAAGATTAAAGGAAACAAATAGAATTAGGCCCATGAGGCATCTTATATATACATTCAAATAAGGGAATCAGACCCAACATAATTCTCTAATTCAATTGATTCTATTAAGAGATAGGATGAATTGAATTAGGAAAAGAGAAAAAAATTAAGGTTTTAGGGAGCGTAATTGATTGTTTGTGTTGAACCAGATAAGTCTTGAGCTAGAACTCCTTGGATTAAATCTTCAATAGTGTAGAACAAGGCTTCAAAAATATGGAAGAAGAAATATGGAAGAGAGAGAAGAAGGAGAATTATTGCAGCAACACCTAGATTTTAATGTTTTTGTCTTTGATTATAATGGCCAAGAGTCTTATTTATAGGGAAAAAGTAAGGAGGTTTGATCCAAGGGCTCACAATGAATCTTATAGATGGATGACCAAGATTAATGCTTAATGAGCAAAGAATTAGATTATGAAATTATTTGATGCACAAGTCAAAACAAATCCTTTAAAATAAGGAAATTGCTTTAGAAATTATTAGGAGACAAGGAAATAAGGGAAATAGGAAAGTTTTTGTGCACAAACCTGTATTTACTATACTACCCCTAATTCGGTGAAGAATTTAGAGACAAGGGAATTACAAAAAAGCCACTAAGGCATAAAAAGTCAAATTTGTCCTTAATGGCTAAAATTACCAATTTAACCCTATATGGGTAAAATGGTATGCAAATCACA
This sequence comes from Nyssa sinensis, assembly GCA_008638375.1. Taxonomy (NCBI): domain Eukaryota; kingdom Viridiplantae; phylum Streptophyta; class Magnoliopsida; order Cornales; family Nyssaceae; genus Nyssa; species Nyssa sinensis. The sequence continues at coordinate 25,704,362 of CM018035.1, forward strand.
TGTATGCCCATGAATACCCAAAAATAACCTATAAAGGGAGTGCCATCCGAAAGGCAAAATGTCACCAATATTACAAAAATACCCCTAGAATGTGAAAAACTTCTAGTATTTACCAAACTACCATTAATAGGTGGGGAAACACTAGAAATTACCAGAATGCCTTGGTAAGAATTATAACCAAAATACCTACAAAGGTCCTAATGTGTCAAATGACCAAAATGCCCTCAGTAGGCATAATCACCAAAATGCCCTCGATAGGCATAATCACCAAAATTCCTTCTATGGGCAAAATGACCAAAATGTCCTCGTTGGGCATAATGACTAAAATGACCAAAATGCCTTCGGTGGGTATAATGATCAAAATGACCAAATGCCCTTAGTGGGCATAATGACCAAAACACCCTTAATTGGTGAAAATTTGAAATTACTAAAAATACCCATAGATGGGACACATTATCATAACTTACCTAAAATGAAAAAACTAATACTATATAATCGAGGGTCTCAAAATGAGGTGTCTATAATGATGAGACCCTAACAAACCCAATAAAAGAAAATGTAAAGCTAATCCAACTAGATCAATCTAGACGAGAAAGAACTACACAAATTGGGATGTGGCTCAACAACACAAAGAGAAACGGTTTCATCTAGTTCCCATGGGAAAACCAGGACATGTTTGTCCTGTCCACCCAAGATATGCCTAAAATTTACCCCAAGGCCAATTATCTTAGGTTGTTCGTGGACACAGACCGAAAGACGATCCTCTAAAAGAAGAGGCCTTTCACTCTCGAGCATAATCAGACCATAAAAGAAGAAGTAAAAAAAGTGCTAAGGGCAGGGTTTGTCTGGGAAGTAAAGTTTCTGGACTAGTCGACAATGTGGTGGTTGTGCCAAAGAAAAATAGGAAGTAGAGGGTTTTGCGTGGACTGCACAAATCTCAACAAAAATTGCCTAAAAAAAAGTTACCTATTGTCGAAGGTTGATTGGATGGTGGATGCAACCTCAGGCCATTAGCTTCTCAACTTCATGGATGCCTGCTTAGGGTATCGCCATATCTTTATGCATGAGCTCAACCAAGAAAAGACTTCCTTCATCATTGAGTATAGGATCTTCTATTATCGAGTCAGGCTATTCGAATTAAAGAACATTGGGGCATCAAAGGCCAGTCAACATGGTTTTTTAGGATCAGATCAGGAAAACCATAGAAGTGTATATGGATGACATGCTTGTTAAAAGCTTGGCCAAAATAGATCACCTCACCCATTTGGAAAAGGCCTTTGCTCTACTTTGCAGGTATAGAATGAGACCCAATCTAGAGAAATGCACTTTCGAAGTAGTTTGAGTAAAATTCCTCAGATATTTGGTCACCAAAAGAGGGATTGAAGCAAACCCTAACCAGATCAAGGGAATTTAGGAAATCGAGTCCCCCAAAATAGTGAAAAACATACAAAGGCTAATAAGACAAACAATAGTATTAAATAGATTCCTATCTTATGTCTCAAATAAATACTAGTCCTTCTTTTAACTTCTTCAGAAAAATAAGAAGTTTAAATGGGCTGAGGAATGCGAGGAAGTTTTCCAAAAGCTAAAACAGTATATGGTCACTCCTTCGCTACTCTCAAAACTTGTTTTGGGAAAGGAACTCTATATATACTTGGCGGTATCAAGCTCTGCCATCAGCGTAGCCCTTCTTAGAAAATAAGAGAAAGTCCAAAAGCTAATATACTACGTCAACTAAGCATTATAGGATGCCTAAATGTGCTACCCAAGACTTAGTAAGTTAATTCTGGCTCTGGTGGTAGCTTCTCGAAAGTTGTGACCTTACTTTCAAGCATTCACCATAAATTTCATCATAGAGTATCCACTCAAGATTATATTGCATAGCCCAAATGCCTTTGGGTGGTTATCAAAATGGCCAATGGAATATGGCCAATTTGACATCAAATATTATCCCCGGACCGCCATCAAGGGACATGTTTTAGCTGATTTTGTGGCTAAATTCTCACCAGTAGGATCTGACCATGCGAACAAGGAAATGACCTTTGAGAAATGATGGAAACTCTTATTAGACAGCTAATCAAGAAGGATAGGATCTGGGGTAGGGCTAGTATTATTCGCCTTATAAGACATATTGATAGAGCAAACTATAACACTCGGCTTCAAAGCCTTAGAAAATGCGGCAAAGTATGGAGCACTCTTATCTGGACTTAAGCTAACCAACGAGCTAGGGATAAAAGGTTGAGTATCTTCTGCAACTCATAGCTGGTTGCCAACTAGGTCAATGGAGAAATCAAGGCTAAAGATCCCATAATGGCTGACTACAAAGAAAAGGCCTAAAAGAAACTTAGCTTAGTTAAGGAGTATACAATACAACAACTTCCAATAGGGGAAAGTAGCCACATTGACACATTGGAAAACCTCAGATCAATGATTGAATTCTGATTTAGGTTATCCCAGTGGAGTTCATCCCAAGTTCAAGCCAAGAAGAGGAAGAGAAACTAGTCAGCCACCTTCCGAGCTGGCAAAGCCCCATCATCTCTTACTTAATGGAAGGGATCCTACCACCAAATTAGGTCAAAGCATGAAAAATATAGTGTAAAATAACACGCTATTCCATGATCTTTACAAGAAGTCCTATTCAGGGCCATACTTGAAATTTCTAACTCTGGTACAAGCACATCAAATTATGAGAGAAATCTATGAAGGGATCTATAGAAACCATGTAGGGGCAGATCCTTAGCCCAAAATGTGATAAATGAGGGATATTACTAACCAAAAATGCACAAATATGCAAAAGAACTAGTAAAGAAGTGTGACCAATGCTAAAATTTTGCACCAATCTCTAGGCAACCAGCAATGGAACTAAGCCCCTTTAGTAGCGCTTGGCCATTTGTGTAGTGGGGCCTAGACATAATGGGAAAACTACCTATGGCCCATGGGCAAAGGAAGTTCTTATTAGTCATAATAGATTACTTTAGCAAATGGATTGAGGCTAGATAACTAGAAAAGATTGGGAAAACTCAAATCCGAGACTTTATGTGGATTGACATTGTGTGCAGATTTAGGATATCCAAGGACCCTAGTCTCGAACAATGGGTTGCAATTTACAAGAATTTAGTAAATAACTTTTATTCTGAACTCAAGATAGAGAATCATCTCTCTACTCCATATTATGGTTAAGAAATGGAAAAGTTAAAGCCTCAAGCAAGACAATTTTGGCAAACATGAAGAAGAAACTCGGGAACGCTAAAGGCAAATGGAGAGAAGAACTCCCCAAAGTACTATGGGCCTATTGGACCACAAAACGACAACCAACTGACGAGACTTGTAACGTTTCGTAAAAATGAAAAATAAATAATTAAATAAATGTTAGCACCAAGGGGTCCGATATTGTAATTTGCTAATCTGGTTTGATAAAACATGCTTTGATTGTAATCATTGCATTAGTCCTAGGCTTCGAGTATCTCAATTCTCGTTCTACTCCAAGACGGTCCAAGCTTCATTATCGTGCACATCTACCAACCGACTTGGTTCACGAAAGGTAATTTGGGTATTTTAGACTTTTGTTTTGATTTGGATCTCACACACTCACACATTGCATGTATTGCATATAGTAGACATCATATTATCATGTGTATAGTTGACTTGTGTTGTGAAACAAAATTTCCAAAAATGCATATTTGAAAATATTTTGGAAAATTGAGTTCACAAGGCAAGTAGAGAATGAACAACTCTTTATTGCTTGTTCGAACGAATAACTAAGGCTCATTCTTTCTCATTCGATCTTTTCTGAAAGGACGACATCAAACGATGAGCTACAACCTCCATATTTTGTTCGTTTGATATTTTTTCCTTGCTCGTTTGAACGAAGGGTGGTCATTCGAACGAACTACTAATTTGTTCGAAAGAACATTGCAGAAAAATAGAAAATTTTCTATTTTCAAGCCTCTTTTGAGATCCGACCTCAATGTTATAAATTGACAGAAATTCAGTTTGAGATCAAAGAGAACAGAGTTAGAGATAGTACAAATTATGAGAGCTATATACATAAGAGATCAAAGAGCTTTCATGAATGGACATTCATACTTGTAAATCATGTATATCTCTACTCTAATCATTCATTGATTTTGATCACATCACATGATCTAAGTCAATTCAAAGAGCCTCAATTCCATTTCAATTTACCATTGAAGAGTTTGGGGTTCAACCATGAGGATTTATTGTTGAGTGATCGAAGGAGTCCGAGGTTGCGAGGAGTTACAATTGTGAAGAGGCCCGGTCATAGGATTTTGAGACTATGAGGAGCGTCCAGTTGTATGAGATTCTGAATATGGAAAAAGCTTGTAGATTTAAGGGAAGATTGAAGACGGTTGAGTGAAATGGTGCTTGAGGTACTAAGACCGGTTTTTCATTGCATTGTAATTCAATCTCACTCATAGTGGACTCTTCCATAAGTATGGCCGGCTCTAGAGTTTTACACCTTGGATAGTTTTTTGTGATGGTTTCTCCTTCATCACTTCGGTTTCCAACTCTCTTACTCTTGATGCTTTACAATTTCCAATTTGTTAGAATTGATTGCTTCTAGTTAATAAAAATTTAGGTTTTCATGAATTATGAAATTTGGACATCAATTGAATAATTGAAAACCTTAATTGTGCAATTGGAATTGTTAATTGAATTATGGAATCGATAACTGATCACATAGTCTAATTTCTACTTGAATTATGAAATTAACGATTGAATTGGATTAATGGATCAATTAGGCTTGTGTTAAATAGTTTGTATGTTAAACACTACATGACTATTACATTGGATGAATTGAGCTTATAATTGAATTATTGAGATTTTTTGAATATTGATTGAATTTATAATTGATATATTGGGCCATCTTAGTAGTTATTAGTGTTGTGGTTAAAAAATTAAAAGAATTAAAAAAGTGAGTGCTAACCTATTAAACCCCCCCTTCTAGGTTAGCTTCATACCATGGGACCAACCAATAAAATGGTTTTAGAGCCTACTCTCAAGGGCAATTGATTGGATACCTATAAGTGTGAAAAATAGAAGGAATGAGAGAGGGCTGATTGATCTCCCGACTAGTTCTATTTGATGGCATAAATTACGCATATTGGAAATCTTACATGAGAGCATTTCTAAGAGACGTAGATGAGCGAGTTTGGCTTCCCATCCAAAAAGGTTAGACCACTCCGGTCACAATTGCTACTATGAAAATCCCCTTCTTATCCAATCCTTCAAACACATGGGATAAGATAGAGCTTAGAGTTAGTGGATAAAACACTAAAGGCTTAAATGTCATTTTTAATGCAGAAACTCTAAATGAGTTTCACCGCATCATGATATGAGACATCTAAAGAGGCTTGGGATATCCTTTAGACTACCCACTGAGGGTACGTTAACGGTCAATGGGGTCCAAGTTTCAAATGCTAACCTTTAGGTTTGAATCACTAAGAATAAAGGATTCAAACACTTTTTTCGAATTTTATGCAAAGTTAAGTGACATAGTGAATTCATCATTTAACCTAAGAGAAAAGATAAAAAAAGACCATGATAGTGAGAAAGATCTTAAGATCTTTCCCTGAAAGATTCCAACCTAAGGTCATCGCCATTGAAGAGAGTAAAGATGTGGACTCTCTTGTAGTTGATGAGTTAGTTGGCTCTTTGCAAACATTTGAGCTAACTCTAAGGCAAGCAAAGAAGACTAAGAGTCTTGCCTTAAAATCAACTCAAGATGATATGAAGGGGATGTAGAAGTTGACCTCGAGTCCATGAATGAGGAAGACCTAGCCTTATTTGTTAGGAGGTTCAACAAGTTCCTCAAAAGTAGAATTTCTAATTCTAAGGGAACTCAAAATTCAAATAGAAGAACCCTAGGAAATTCTAGCAACACAAAGACAATGTCCAAAAAAGTTCCTTTAGTGGTGATAGGAGGAGACCCTCATCTCAATCCATTTCTAAGCCTATAGATGTGCTATGCTTGCTATAATTTTGGTCACATAATGGCCAATTTCCCAAACAAAAGAAAGGGAAAATCAAATAATAAAAGGGTAATGAAGTCAACTCTATCTAACGATGAGGAAGAGGAAGAGGAAGAGGAAAATGAAGAGGATGATGATAATGATGATGAAGGGGAGGAAAGTCAATTTTTGGCTTTTACAAGTATCACCAATGTCCTTGAAAGTAAGGATGTGGACTATTATTGTTGATGAATTAGTTGGATCTTTGCAAACATTTGAGTTAACTCTAAGGCAAGTAAAGAAGATTAAGAGTCTTACCTTGAAATCAACTTAAGAAGATAATGTAGGAGATATTGAGATTCACCTTGAGTCCATGAATGAGGAATATTTAGCCTTTTTTGTGAGGAGGTTTAACAAATACATCAAGGGTAGAATGTCTAATTCTAAGGGATCACCAAATTCCAATAGAAGATCCTTAGGAAACTTTGGCAACACAAAACAAAAGGTTTAAAAAACTTCTTTTAGTTAGCGATAAGAGAAGACCGTCATCTCAATCCTCATCTAAGCCGATAGAGTGCTATGATTGCCATAATTTTGGACATATAGTGGCCGATTTCCCAAACAAGAAAATGGGAAAGGTGTAATAATCGAAGGACAATGAAAACTACTCGATCCAATTATAAGGAAGATGAGGATGATGAGGATGAAAGGGAAGAAATTCAATTCTTAGCTTTTACAAGTATCACCAATGTCCTTGAAATTTCTTCATCCAATGAGGATGATGAAATGGAAAATTAAAAACTTGTGTGTAGTGATAGTGATAGTGAAGAAGAAGATAATATTGAGATTACATATGAAAAGTTATTCAATAAGTCAATTAATCTCAAGAAATCTAACATGAAACTGATCAGTAAACTCAAGTTAAGATAGAAAGAGAAGAGTGCTATTGTAATTGATCAATCCTTATTGAATCAACTAAATGAGGAAAATTTTTGTTGAGTCCTTAGAACATGAGAGGAATTTATTGGGTGTTGAGGTAGGGAGACTTAAATCTTCTCTAAAAGCTTGTAATGTTGAAAAGAATGAATTAAGTTCTAAAATTCACTTACTTAGTGAAGAAATCAAACAAGCTAGGGAAGTCAAAATCACTCTTGAGGATAGGTCGAATAAGTTAGTTAAAATATTTAATATCATCCAAATCAAAAATGATAAGAGCGGATTAGGCTATGAAAAATCTTTGGATAAAGACAAGTCACACATCCTTTCAAGGTCAATCACTTACTCTCAAACCAATTGTATTTGTTTCCTCTAAACATAAAGTTTTTAAGATTCCTCAATCCAAGAGGCAACCACTTGCTCAACCAAAGCCTCAAGAACATTCTCTTCATTAACCTTAAACTAGATCACTAACGAAACCTCACCCTAGATCATTGTTTTGTTCTTATTGCATGGTTGATGGTCATTCTAGAAGGAAGTGTGAGTTTGCTAAGAAAAATTAAACATAATCTCACTTCTTGACCTTGGAAAACAAGATGAGGATTGCATCCTCAAAATAACAATTCAACACTCATGTTCAAAAATCAAAGAGCATGGCTCAAAGGATCTTTGAAATGACTAACCTTGAGAAGCCCCATGCCAATCCTTATCCTTAAAATAATGTAGAAAAGACCAAAATTCAACATGTTATACCTACTCCCAAAAAAATATTTGAGACAAATTTGGGTTAAGAAGGATAGATTGACGGATCTAGAGAAAGAATGTGCTAGTGACATTTCCCATTTTGCTTCTTCCTCGAGAAGAGCAAATGCATCTCTTAGATGACTAAGAGAGAAATTAGAAAATTAGGGATTTTACTCTTCATTTTCATCTTAGAGTCTCCCTATGAAATGCTTTGTCTCGTCTTACTTCAATTTATTTTTTTGAAAATCATTCTTTTAAGTAAGTTGTTTATTGATTCCATAGTCTGGGAAAGCTTTATATTAGTCAACTATTCTAGGTTCAGGGTTTCCTTTAGTGGATTTTTATTTTAATTCATAGTTAGGTGCATTTCTTTCCTTTGTGAATCCAAAATTGCAAAAATATTTTTCTTTTGTTTTCATAGCTAATCGTAATCCCATTTTTTTGAAAAGTGAAAATGAATTAAGATGTATTGTAAGTGATTGAGATCGACTATGACATGTGTGCTTTATTTTGACAATATCCTCAATTATTCTTACTCATTTGAGTACATGCAATCTTTCTTTCTACTTGAGATCTTATAGTTTTGGTCTTGCATAGTTCTTGCATGAGATTGCCTTGTAGATAGGTTGCACTTACCGGTTTTATGTTTATGTTTCAATAAGTCCATGGCTAGAAAGATCGATTTAGGTTGGAAAAATCAAAGGACCTAAGAAAAAAAATTCTAAAAAGAAAATGGCACACACACTAATTAAAAAATCAAAGAGTGGAAGGAAATGGCTACCTTTGAGATAGTGTGTTTGCTAGCATTAGAAATCCTTTGAAAAGAGCAACCTACGCAACTGTATGAAAGTCGCCTTGCAAAAGGTAAGAAAAGTGAAAATCCAAGTTGCAAACGTTGGCTTTTAAGTTGAGAGGGCGTTTTGGTTGGAAATGGTCAAAAATCTCTAAGTTGGTTGACTATGGTTGTTTGCTCTTATTGTACTGTAAATCATTCATCATCATAGAGTAAACTTTGACATAAGAACATTTTATGGTTGATGTTATTGCATATGTCTAAACAACATGTTTGAGTGAATAGAGAGTAAGTTTACACGGATTTAAGTGTTCTAAGATTACTTGAATATATTGATTCAATTTAGAACAACTTTCACACTCTCTATGTCACTTAAAATGTTCTTAAAGTTTTAGATTTCAACTAAAAAACATTGGAATTGTTTTTGGCTTTGTTAATAAAAGATTTCATCTTAGTGTTTTTCATATTAAAAACTAAAGTTTTCTTTGGAAAAATCTTGTTTCCCTTATTTTTGCTTAGTGTATTCGAGCAGAGGATGGTTAAAAAGAGCAGGACGATTTTTATTTTTTGTTAGAGAAGAAAAGTCTCGACTCCTTGTTCGAACGAACCCTCGTTTGAATGAAGGCTCGTTTGAACGAAGTCACTTATTCTTTCGAACGAGAGACTAATCATATTCAAAACACACAGGAAACTGTCAATTGCTTCATTCTCTTATGGTTTTCTCTCAAATTCCTCATACTTCATCTCTAGATATTGATCACAAACTTCGTCATTTTTAGTTTCCATTTCGGTTATTGTGATTTACACATCGAGGGATCTTATTTTACGTTTAGTTTCAAATTTCTATCGTTCGTTGATTTGGTAAGTCCTTAGGTCCTTTTTCACATTCTATTTGTCTATTTGATTTATCATCTAGATCATAGGGTTAGTGGGGACTGTTAGATCAGTACATTAGATATGGTGCCATCTTAATATCTTCCTATGCATGTTTGTGCTTCATACTACGTGATCATGTCTAGCAAGACTCTACCTATAACATGGGAGCATTTCTCCAATGCCATTCGGTTGGGTCTAGTATCGCGGGGTATTGAGCATTTCCTTCCCTGATTGCCCAAATTCAGGGAGCTACTTTGTTGTCCCGTCCTATCCTTGCAGAGAGGGCATCCACAATAGAGAATGTACGTGAGACACTTACGCATAGACTCTTCGAGTCAAGTGGATGGCTACCTCTCTAGACTGTTACGGGTCTGGCCAATGAGGCTGTGGTTCAAGAGTTTTACTCAAACCTCGACTCTTACAATGCTTAAGGAGCCTACCCAGTTACAATTCGCAGCGTCGAGTTTTCACTCATCGTAGAGATGATTGCTCAGACTTTAGGTAAACCCTAAGTTGAGGAACCTGGATTCCCTTATCCTTAAGGTGCCATTCTTCCCACTTCTGAGCTTATTGCATCCACCCTCTATTTTGATAGTTCTATAATCTTTTGTACAAAAGGTGCCACTTTAGAGTAGGGTTACCTTCATGAGGGTTATTGGATCCTCAATCTCATTGTTTGTAGCGTCTTTCATCTAGTCAGTTACACGAACACGCTGACTCTCTCCCACCCTGCACTTCTCTATGCCCTCGGGGTTGCCATTCTAATCAATACACCTTCCTACATTCTAGGAGTCATCGATTCGTCCATCATTGGTGTTAAACGTACTACTTCCTTGCCATTTGGCAGTTTGATCACCAGGATATGCATTGCACAACGGGTTCTATTTTACACCACTGATATCCGAGTCCTCTCGCTTGGTCCTTTCATACGTATGACTCTTGATTGGTCTTGAGTGCATGTCATTGCTCCTCTAAATGAGGATGATAATATTGAGGAGGAAGGGCAGCAACAGCAGCAGCCAGCCAAGGCTCAGCCATAGGAGCAGCCCCAACATAAGCCACAGCTTCAGGCACAATAGCCGCATCAGTAGCCATAGGCTCAAACTCAGCAGTTGCAATAGCAGCAGCTACTGGCACAACCATAATAACCACCTCGATCGCCACAGTAGTAGCCCTGTGATCACATTTGAGTAGAGGACTTCCTAGTTGATAGCACTCCACTACAGTTTTTTACTCCTTTGGGTATTGACTACAATGGGTCAGTAGGAGGATCCTCTTCCACTACCAGTTAGCCGATAACTCGAGCTGAAATAGTGGAGACATTAGAGTAGCATAACTCTCAGATCAGTGCTGACATCGAGGAGAGATTAGAGCAATACTACATCAAGATTCAATATGACTTATATCTACCATTGATGGAGAAGATGAGTTATCATTGAAGAGCCTTTCAAGGTTTGACATAGGCACTTACACGTGCTTTTCCTTCTCCACCAGAAGCTAATTAGTGATGCCACTATAGGTCTACAAGAGTGATGAGTGATATGTTATAGTGATGCCACTATTTGACAATTTTTTCCCTTTTGCTTACTATGATTATTATTATTTTTAAGATGGATGATAGATACACTGTTTGTTCTGATATCATAGATATTTCTTTTACATTGAGGCTATTATCATTGTTGGCTGATTGTTATCTCATAATGCATAATTGTATTACTACTTAAGCTTCTTCCTTCATGATCTTTTTTGTTTTGATTCCTCCTTTTGTCATCGTGACAAAAAAAGAGAGATGTTATTTGAGCACTTAGTGAGGGGGAGTTACATAGTGCACATATTGAAGGGGGATTAACATATATATTTTTTCAGCATATGATTGAGATAACATATATCTTCACTTGAATTGCTCTAAGGATTTGATTACATAGTTATCTTGTTTATTGTACCTTGTCTTTATTTCGATATCCGTCTAGTCTCATGATTTCATTAGATTTATTTGATATATTTCTATTGATATGATCTCACGTGGTATAGTTGAGTTTGTTGTGTAGGAAACATGTTGACTACTTTGAGCATTACTAAGTGATTTGTATAGTATAGAATACTATGTCAAAATATATAATTTCCTTCTATTTGGCTCTTTGGGGGTTATGTATTTTGATGTATTGTATTCTTATGCAATTGGTGCAATTTTGTCACGGATTGCCAAAAGGGGAGTTTGTTAGGACCATGGGGTCCGATGTTGTAATTGGCTAATCCGATTTTGACAAAACATGCTTTGATTGTAATCATTACATTAGTCCTAGGATTAGAGTATCTCAATGCCCCGTTGTACTCCTATATGGATCAAGCCTCATTACCATGATCGTCTACCGACTATCTTGGTTCTTGAAGGATAAATTGAGTAATTTGGACTTTTGTTTTGATTTGGACCTAACACACTCACACATTGCAGACATTGCATATAGTAGACATCATATCATCAAAACACTTAGGGAAATTGAGTTCACAAGACAAGTAGAGGATGAGCAACTCTTTGTTGCTCATTTGAACAAACTATAGCCTCGTTCGAACGAACAATAGAAGGTTAATTTTTGCTCATTCTTAGTCGTTCAATGGGTCTACATCTAACGAAGAGCTGCAACCTCTAAACTTTGCTCATTTGATGTTCTTTCTATGCTTATTCAAATGAAAATATGCTTGTTCAAACGATCAATGATTCATTCGAATGAACATTATGACAAAATTAAATTTTTTTATATTTTTAGACTTAATTTGAGATTCGATCTTATTGATATAAATTGATGAAAATTCAGTTTCTATTTAGTGAGAACAGAGTAAGAGAGAGTTCAAATTGTGAGAGCTATACTCTTGAAATATCTAAGAGCTTTCATAAGTGAACAATCATTATTGTATATCATGGATATATCTATTCTAATCATTCATTAATTTAAATCAAATCACATGATCCATGCCAATATAGAGAGCCTTAATTCCTTGTCCATTCACAATTAAAAGTTTTGAGTTTAACCTTGAGGATTTCTTGTTGAGCGATCGATAAATACCAAAATTATTAGGATTTGCAATTGTGAAGTGGCCTGATCGGAGGACTTAGAGACATAAAGAGCGTTCGATTGGATAAATATTCTGACTATGAGGAGCTTGAGGATTCAAGGTAGATTAAAGACGTGAATGGGTAGAATGAAGCTTGAGGTACTAAGTTCAGTTCCTCTTAACATTGTAATTCGATCTCAATCACAGTGGAACTCTTCCTAGAGTATGGCTAGCTCTAGAGTTTTCCACCGTGGAGAGTTTTCTATGGTGGTTTCTCCGTCATCACTTTGGTTTGAAATTTCTCTTACTTTTCATGCTTTACAATTTCTAATTTTCTTGAATTAATTGCTTCCGTTGTATAGAGATTTAGGTTTTCATGAATTGTGGAAATTGATTTGGTCAATTAAGTAATTGAGAACCATTATTGTGTAATTGAAATAGTAAATTGATTTGTGGAATTGACAATTGATCACATAGTTTAATGTCAATTTGAATTGTGAAATTGATACTCATATTGAACTAGTGGATCATTTAGGCTTATGTTGAATGGTATGTCTTGACAAACACTACTTGATTATTCAATTGGATGGCTTATGATTTTTGATTGAATTGTACACTATAGTTGAATATTCATTGAATTTACAATTCATATTCATTGCTATTTTAGTAGTTGTTAGTGTTGTGGTTGAAAAATTTGAGGAATTGGAAAAGTTAGGCATGCGTATTTAACCCCCGCTTCTAGGTTAATTTTACTCTTCGGGGCTAACGAACAATTATGAGATTTGGACATCATTTGAATAATTGAAAACCTTAATTGTGCAATTGGAATTGTTAATTGAATTGTGGAATTGATAATTGATCATATAGTCTAATTTTTACTTGAATTGTGAAATTGACAATTTAATTGGATTAGTGGATCAACTAGGCTAGTGTTAAATGGTTTATATGTTAAGCACTACATGATTACTACATTGGATAGATTGAGTTTATAATTGAATTGTTGAGATTTGTTGAATATTGATTGAATTTAGAATTCATAGATTGTGCCATCTTAGTAGTTGTTAGTGATGTGGTTGAAAATTGGAAGAATTAAGAAAGTTAGTACAAACCTATTCACCCCACCCCACTCGAGGTTAGTTTCACACTGCGGGACCAACCAACAATAAATAAATAAATAAATAAATAATGGATCATACTAGTTTTGCATGATAATGATGATAAAAAACATATGTATAAGGTGGGAAAAACTTTAACAATGGAATATGAAGTATTGATGATGCACGTGGGAGGAATTCGGAAGGAGACATAAAGTATAGAATCAGAAGGGAAGCCAAGCCTCAGGCCTTTGTTTGAACAAAGGGGAGTTCGTTCCAACAAGCACCCGAAACCCTTCATCTGACCTTCGCTCTATACTCATTCGAATGAGGCCTTGTTTGTTCGAATGAGCATCCGACAGTTCATTTTAAGTTGTGGACTAAGAGTCATTTTCTCACAAAACCTCATTTCTTCTTCTTCTCCAAACTCTCTCAAGCTAAAAAGGAAATTAAGGTTTGACATTTCTTAAATTTTCATGGATTTTTAAACCATATAAACACATCATACCACAATGATTCATCTCTAGGAAGAATCTCATCGATTGCAAGCTAGGATTTCAAGGGTTCATTCAAGATCTAGGGGTAAGATTTAGGGTTTTTCATTTCTTCTTTTAGTTCTCCAATTTTCTAATGGTTTTGGTTTGGTTTAGTAAAATGAATGGTGTAAATCTCTTCGTAGGGTTTGGGAACAAGGATTGAAGCTAGAATCTTGGAATATCTTCCTTTTTCTCTACCACACGAATCCACATCTCTCATGTCTTAAGGTAAGGATTCTAACATAGGTTGAAGGTTGGGTGCTTTCCATGTGAAAGCATGATGCATTTATTGGTCTTGTGATTCCTTTTATAATTTTATATGTTTCTATATTGCTCATGCTTTAGACTATAATAGAATGTTGAATGTCTTAAATGATACTAGTATTGGTATATGCTTGGGATGTAATTGTGGAATACCATGTATATATGTATTTTTCATACTTGACTTGCATGATAGAATTGTTAAATACCATGTATATATGTATTTTTCATACTTGACTTGGATGATAGAATTGTTAAATACCATGTATATATGTATTTTTCATACTTTAGTTAGATGATAGAATTGTTGAATACCATGTACAAATGTATTATCATGCTTGAGATGAATGATAGAATTCTAAATTCCATATGTCTATATTCTTATGCTTGATATGAATAATTGAATGGTTGAAGGTTATTAGGCTTGTGATATCATTATTGTACCTTTGTGATCTATAATGAGATTATACTACTCTTTGACATGTTTATAAATGAATTGGGAAACATTGATGATGATAGAAAATGTTAAATGAAAAGGAATGACAAAATTCAAATATCTACTCCTTGGGATGAATTCAATAATGAAGGGTGTGAGATTATTAGAATTTTGATGCCTTTGTTGGGAATTAAATAAAAGGCTTGAATTGTTAAATAATGAGAGTGGGTGCTAGTGAGATTTTGTTATTTTTTGGTGAATATATTTATGATCAGGATGGTGTCTCCCTTTAGTTACAGATCAGTAACCTCATGTAGGTGGCGACGCATTGCCAACGAGTTAGTAGCTCGTGAAGCATCAGGCCTTTCAGGGGACCGGTAGGAAAAAACTAAGTTTTGGAACGTTAGGATTCAACGTGAGAGGAAATGGAGTGGGCCCTCAATTTATAGTTATATGACATCTGCTTATTTATCCTTGCAGATTATATAACACATGGTTATATTTATTACCTATTGTCTCTCTTATATGATTGAATTGAAGTGATCCTCCAGATGTTAAATGAAATGAATGTGTTAGTTGTTAATGTATATGCATGATGATTGGACACTTGTTTGACACAATCTATGTCACATGCCTACATGTTGCTTCGCCTTAATTTTTCCTATTTAAGAATCTCTATTGGGGTTGTTGTTTTGACCCCTACCAGATGCAGGTAACAGTAAGAAGTTGACGCCTTGATGACATGGGCTAGAAGAACCTCTTTTGTCTATTTTGATCATTTTGGAGTTCATTTTGGATATGATTAACTTTACAATTTGCTTGAAGTAATTTGTTAAGGCCATAGAGGCAGATGATTCATATTTTTGTATGTGTACAAGGACGCACACATAACTAGAAATATTGCACTCATTTGATTCATGAAAAATGGGTATAGTGAACATCACTTTTGATTTAATATATGTTGGTAAGCCTTGGGGAATGATGAATGGAATTATGTGGAATGAACATATGTGTTATGACACTTCAAGTGAGAATATGTTAATCACATTGTCATGACTCGAAACCCAGCCTATGCAGATTAGGGGTTCGTGATCGGCCACCGAGGCCTTTTTTAATGATCACAATACTTTTCTCATTTCCAATCAATCAAACATAGCAGAGTAAATCCTTTTCTATTGCGGAAGCGTCAATATACCATTCAACATCAGTCATTTATATATATTCCATAATAACCACAAAAATACATGATGTAAATCCTCAAAATCTGTTGATGTCATATTCGATATACATTCCACACTTACCAAAAGTAACTATATCATGTCTAACAAAATCTTAATACAAAAAGGTTAATAGTTATGAGCTTTTGGCTATCCTAGCTAAACTTGTTATTTCCTTGCCAATATTGTTACCTGAAATGTATTGGATGAAAATCCGTATAAGCTCGACAGCTCGTGAGTATTCCATAACATGCCAAGGGTTTCAAAACTACTATGTAGTACATTCTGAAATGTCTATACTTATATGAAATTAGAATACATCATATCAAAGTAAACAGATCAAAAACTAGTATCAAAGTCATTTTCAATAAATCTCAGTTCAATCACAGTTGTAAATCAAAATCGATAACATAGCACAATCATAATAATGATCCAATAACATAGTTTGATAATGATTTTTAGTATTATAATTTAAACATGGTTCAAAGTCATTTTCAATATCAATAGTCATAGTCAAATCAACTTCATAGTTCGGTAACATAGTTTGATAATCAAAATTTAGTTCAATAGTTCTCAGTTCGATGATTGAACGGTCAATCATAGTTCATGTTCGATATTCATAAAAGTTTAAATCATAAAATTCCTCTTCTATGGCGAGCAAATTAGAACCTCGCTGACTGAGATCAAATTCAATAATACCACCAATATACCCCGTGGTTAGGGTTTAATGGACAGCAAATTAGAACCTCGCTGATTGAGATCAAATTCAATAATACCACCAATATACCCCGTGGTTAGGGTTCAATAAGGTCACAATCTATTCAATAATGACCAATCATAGAAGGGTGTTTCATTCAAAACATCAAAATCATATCCAAAATAAATAACATCAATAACAATCCCAATTATTCAAATAAGAGTTTCATATTTAGCCTTTAGTTAAAATAGTTTAGAGATTGGTACGAAAAACTGTATAGTGTCATGAGTATTTTATAGAATATGTTCTTGAATTAGAGGGAAGACAGTATAGCTATCAATGGGTCATTTAAAACATATACTAAGTACAATGTATTTGTTAACAAGCTATAAGGAAATGGCAATATCAATAAGTCATTCAAATCAATATCAAATGGAAGGAGTCTATTTTCAAATCATAAAAGATTTCGATATTTATATCTATAATAAAAATCCACCTCAACATGGTATGAAAAACTCACAAGGTGTCTGTTTTCAAAATCATAAAGAAGTTCAATATTTATATCTATAATGAAATTCCACCTCAACATGGTATGAGAATACTCACTTGAAGTCCCAAAAGCTTAACTCCAAAAATTCTTCCTTAATGAGGGTCCCTATAATCACAATTCAAGATCTTGTTACTTTCTTGTTTAAAGCATCACACAATCCAACCATTAGTTTTAGAGTTCTTTAATCCCAATTACCCTCCTCCCTATAGCTTCATTAAGTCTTAAGGACGCGTTGGTCATTATTTAGTTTGTTACTAGGTCCTATTTTCCTTTAAAGAATGTTACCGTTAGGTCTAGAGTATCGAAGATAATTGGTTTAGGCTTTTCTAGATCGAAATTTGCGTATCTATAATTTATTTTAAGCTTAGGAGCATTTTCAAAATTTTATGTTTTTATGTGTCATATTTTTTGGTGCATCGTTTGCTAAAATGGACTCTACCGTTTAGTCTGGATTCTCCAAAATAGTCAAAATGGACTACTTTTTATATTCAATTGGCTCCGGGTATCATTAGGGGTAAGATGGTAAGTTCACATTTTACGTGTCTTAATTTTTGGGACTTAATATCACAAATCAGACTCCACCATTGAGTCTGGAATGCCCGAAAACATTGGTTTACACTATTCTTTTATTTTAATCGGTCTTCATTTGGCTAATTTTTGGCTTAGGGGTGTTTTGACAATTTTCTTAATCTAAAAAGGATTTAAAATTAATTTTTAATTAATTTTTTGGGTCCTTCCGTAATTAATAGGAACATTTGGGTGCCAAAATGAAATTTTAGGAAATATTTAACCTAAACCGTACGGTCTGAGGGATCAAAGGCTGAACCGGACAGGCATAGTCAAGAACCAACCGGTTCAGTCGGTTCAATGTGTCATGCTGACGTCAACCCTAAGTTTTATTTTTTAAATCCACTTAACCCAAATTGACGCAGTTTCGCATGACCCATACGCCTGGTCCCGACCCGACCCAAAAATTGTCGTCTTCCCCATCACAATTGCCATTGTTCATCCAAAACCTTAGAATTTTTCTTCTCCATTACATGAGGTTTTGGCCACGTTTTTGTTCTTCTTTATCAGTTCCTAGGTCCCTAATTTAAGGTTTATCATCGATTTCTGGTCTCGAAGCCTTCTAGAAAGCTCTGTGTGAGCTTTTATAGGCAACTAGATAATCCTTCGGTATACACTCATTTATTCACCAAACTATATGAAACTTGGTTTGTTATGATCCTAAGGTTATGGGGATTCAGTTTTTGACCAATAAATTGAGTTAAAGACTCAATTGGTGAGATTGGTTTTAGATGTCGCGACCTATAACTCCCTCATTCTCCTTCATCTGTCATCCTCCCGATCTAGTTTTTAGTGGATTTAGAACCCTAGTGATCTATTATTTCATCCCCTGGTAATAGAACCAATTTGGATTTCAGTCGATTCAGACCCACTTCTGAGATCCTTCAATGGCAGATTCGGTTGTATGCAGAGATTCTGCGGTCCTTTGGACTCCATTTTTACTGCTAAGCTACTGGAATTAAACATAGGAATGCAAATCATACAAGGGTAGGGTGTTTACCTGATTGTAGTTAGTCTTTTTTTTTTTTTTTGAAGATCTCGCTCGCTCTCTCTCTCTAACAGCTTCTCTCTTTCTTCCTTGTCTCTCTCTTGGTTGCATGCATGGCCAGGTTTCCTTCTAGACCACCATGGTTGCAAGAACTCCCCTTATTGGGTCTGGTTTTTGGGGTGGCCTCTTGATGAGTGCACAAAAGTGCACTTTAAATACCCTATTATTTGATTAAAATGCTAGAAAGTGAATAGAAATGTTGGGTTTTAATTGATATTATTTAATTTTATTTTTATTCACAGTGAGATGTGTTTGAGCATTATTTAATATTTTAAATCTCAAATGAATGCATTAAATAGTGTTTGAGAATTTTACTCTTGAATGGTTGAAAATTTTGTTATTTATTGGATTACAGGACAAAACGGCTGAAGAAAAAAAATAAGAAGAAAGAAAAAATTGAAACCAAGGTTGACTAAGGTGCGGCTGAGCTGAAGTCCAAAGCAGAAAGCAAGGTGGGCCCAGGTGGAATTAGGCTGGTCTTGGCGCGGCAAGGCGCTGGGCTGAATTAAGTGGGCCCATGCGCGCTGATTAAAGGCCAAGCAGAAACAAAGGTTGTGGGGCTTAGATTGCAGTATTGTTGATCAGGCACTATGGGGCCTGATGTGCCGTCATGATGGCTGGTCTTGTGCCATGCCTGTGGGCTGAATAGAGGCTAGCGTGCAGCTGTTTGGTGAAAATGGTGAGGCGCTGACGTGCGGGCGTGGGCCCAGGCGGGACGGAAGCCAAGGGGCCTGTCGCTGGGGTGTGCGACGCGGCTGAATATAAAAAGTTTAAAAAAAAACTAAATAGAGGAGGGTTCAGCGGCTGGCAGAAAATATAGAACAGAGAACAGGGACTGTGCGGCGGCGTAGGGTCCTGGCGCAGAGAAGAAGCCATAGCCACTCCATGGCGCGGTTATTTTCCATGAGGTTTATGTTATCCGTCCTATACATGGGTAACTAAATTTCTAAGTGGGTTTAGGGATGAACTTGCATATTAGATGGTTATTTTAATTTATTTTTGATTCCTGTACGTGGTTTTTATTTATTAAATTCTTTTATGATCATTCGCAATTTAGTGTTGGATTTTATTTTCCGAATAATTAAAGGGTTCAGTCTGTTTATAGATTCAGTCATGCTTTTTCTATTGAATGGATTAATGTTTTGATTATTTTTGGAACAATTAGTTATTTATATTGATTCAATTCTCTGCTGCAATATTGCTCGTTGGGTATATTGTCGTCGTTGGGTTTTTTCAATGTGAATAATAATTTGAGTGATTTAAAAGTGTTTAATGATTTTTCAAAGGGTTATTTTCAGTTTAATTTTGGTTCATAATTTTATATCTTCCGATTTGAGATTTTTGGAATTTAAATTCTCAATTGAGTTATCAGTGAATTAAAAATAATTAAAATACCATATATGTGCAAGGGATTCCCGACACTCCACTGTTCTTAAATTTGAGTACTTTGTCCATTAATCACATTGTTTAAATTTTAATTTGCATTTTTAAAATGCTTTTTATATTTTTATTTTCTCGTGAAGCGTTTAATATTTTTCTTTAGTTTCAGAAATTCTTTCTATTAATCTTTTAAATTTGTCTCCCGGTGGAATCGACACCCCAAAGCTACATTACAACTACCGCGTTATTCTTTGGGCGTAATCAAATTTTGGCGCCGTTGCCAGGGAGACGGTAAAAGAATCAATAGATAGTTTTTCTTTTCAGTAGTTTGTAAAGGCGGTAACTTCATTCCCTTCTTTTTACTTGCTGCATTATTATTATTATTTTTTTTTTTGTATTTTATTTTATTTATTTATTTGTTTATTTTATTTTTATTTTTATTGTCATCTTGCATGCATAATAGGTATAGGGATGCATTAGGTCGATTTGCTTATAGGCCTGTGTTACAGTCAGATTTAGAGTCTAATTTTTCTTGTTTTTCTAATTTTTTGTTTGATAATTCTTCTAATTCTGAAAATATAAGTGAACACGAGGATCAACCCACTAGGACCCTTCAGGATTACCTCCACCCTACACGCACAGCTACACCATCATGCATCATGTTTCCACCCAATACTCGTCCAATTGATGTTAAAACGGGGGTGATACAGTTACTCCCTACATTTCATGGTTTGGAAAATGAGAATCCATATGTGCATATTAAGGAGTTTAAAGAGGTAGTTGCGACTTTCCATAGTCAAATTACAACACAAGACATTGTGAGACTTAAGTTCTTTCCTTTCTCTTTGAAGGATCGAGCTAAGAGTTGGCTATACTCACTGAGACCACGGTCAATTGGATCGTGGAATGAGATGACTTAGATTTTCTTCACTAAATACTTTCCCCAACACAAGACCAATGCTTTAAAAATACATATTTCCACCTTTGCACAAAAGGACAGTGAGACTTTGTATCAGTCTTGGAGAGATTTAAGGAATTATTGAGTAAGTGCCCTCACCATGGGTATGAGAGTTGGCGTGTAGTGAGTTATTTCTATGAGGGACTTACACCTAGAAAGCGCCTAATTTGTAGAGATGATGTGTAATGGTGAGTTCTTGCAGAAAGATCTTGATGAGGCCATAGAGTATCTTAATGAGCTTGCTGAAAAAGCTCACACATGGATAGGACCTAGTGCTACTGAGAGCACAAATAGGTCACAACCTATAGGGAACCAACATAGTGGGGGAATTTACCATCTTAGGGAGGAGGATAACTTGAAAGCTAAAGTTGAGACACTCACTAGGGAGTTAGATGTGCTAAAGGCTAGAGACGTAAAGCCAACACACTTGGCTAATCGTGCAGAGTCTTTTAGACCATGTTCTGTGTGTGGCAAGGGTAGATCACCTTGTCCAAGAGTGTCCCACATTTGCTGAGATGAGAGGGATGTATGAGGACCAATGTAATACCTTAGGTATGTACAAGAAGCCTTTCACTCCCTACTTTGAGACTTACAATCCGAGGTGACGCAATCACCCCAATTTCAGCTGGAAATCTGAGAACCAGCCACCTGCACAGCCTCCTAGATCATACCCTGCACCATATCATGCACCATATCATGCATCTTCTAGGAATTCTTTAGAAGAGACTTTGCATGCATTTATTAAAGCACAGGGTAAGACTAACCAAAAGTTTGAATCTTTGATTACGCAGGTTGTGGAAGAAAGCAAGGAGATAAAGAGCCAAGTGTCCAAATTGATGAGCTCTTTGAGTGTGACTGAGCCAGAAGAGGAGGACGAGTGCTACCAGACGTACATGATTGATTCACTCGTTGATAGGGGAGTTCCTCCAACTCATGATTTTGATCCCTTTGAGCATTTTCTTATTAATTCTGAGTTTGATTATATTACTGATCCATCTGATGTGGTTGATATTTGTGCTATTTTTGACAAGACTCAGGATTATGGAGCACGGGCATGGCAACCAAAGTTTGAGGAGTTACCTACAAAAAGGGAAGAATAGATTCCTTCAAGTGTGGAACCACCAAAAGTCGAATTAAAGCCTTTGCCTAAGGGTTTAAAGCATGCTTTCCTTGGTCCAGGTGATACTTTTCTTGTTGTTATCTCATCTGAATTGTCTGAGTCCCAAGGTGAGAAATTAATTCAGACCCTAAATAGGCATAGGTCGGCCATAGGTTGGAGCATAGCTTGACATAAAAGGTGTTAGTCCCTTGGTTTGTTCGCATAAAATTAATTTGGAGGAAGAAACTAACCCTCGTAGAGACCCCCAGCGTAGGCTTAATCCCACTATGAAGGAAGTGGTGAAAAATGAAGTTTTGAAACTATTAGACGCAGGCATCATATATCCTATTGCTGATAGTAAATGGGTTAGTCCTACACAGGTTGTCCTGAAAAAGTCAGGTGTCACTATGATAAAAAATGACCTAGGAGAGTTAGTCCCTACAAGACTTGTGACTGGATGGCGGATGTGCATTGATTATAGAAAACTGAATGCCGCCACTCCGAAAAGACCATTTTCCTCTCCCTTTTATTGATCAAATTCTTGAGCGTGTGGTTGGTCATCCTTATTATTGTTTCTTAGATGGTTATTCTGGTTATTATCAAATTGAAATTGCATTAGAAGACCAGGAAAAACCACTTTTACTTGTCCTTTTGGTACTTATGCTTTTCGTAGAATGCCATTTGGATTGTGTAATGCACCTGCTACTTTTCAACGTTGCATGATGAGCATTTTTAGTGATACGGTTGAAAATTGCATGGAAGTGTTTATGGATGATGTGACTGTGTTTGGACCTTCTTTTGATGCATGCTTATTGAATTTAGAGAGAGTGTTGACTCATTGTGAGGAGAAGGACTTGGTTTTGAATTGGGAAAAATGTCATTTTATAGTCCCTTTAGGTATTGTCTTAGGGTATATTATTTCTTCTAGAGGGATAGAGGTTAATCAATCTAAGATTGAATCAATCTCTAAATAGGATACACCTAAGACAGTCAAGGATGCGAGATCCTTTCTTGGTCATGCAGGTTTTTATAGGAAGTTTATATAGAATTTTTCCAGCATATCTAGACCACTATGTGACCTCCTAGCTAAAGATGCCCCATTTGAGTGGACACAAGCGTGTCAAGAGGCCTTTAAAATGCTAATTGACAAGCTTACCTCAGCACCTATAATGCAGCCACCTGATTAGTCTTTACCTTTAGAGATTATGTGTGATGCCAGTGATTATGCTATAGGTACTGTTCTTGGACAGCGAAGGGAGAAGAAGCCCTTTGTCATTTACTATGCTAGTAGAACTCTAAATAGTGCTCAAATGAATTACTCTACTACTGAAAAAGAGTTTCTAGCTATAGTATTTTCTTTGGATAAGTTTCGTGCTTACTTAATTGGTTCTCCTATTCTTATTTTCACAGATCATGCAGCCCTCAAGTACCTTCTCACAAAGAAGGATGCTAAGGCGCGACTAATACGGTGGATTTTACTTTTGCAGGAATTTGACATCACCATCAAAGACAAGAAATGGAGTAGAGAACGTCGTGACTGGCCATCTCTTGAGGCTCACATTTGAGGACACTTCTGACCACCTGCCAATCAGGGATGATTTTCCCGATGAGCATTTACTTTCTGTTACTTCTTTACCATGGTTTGCTCATATTGTGAATTATTTGGTTGTAGGTGAGATACTAGTGGATTGGAGCGCTCAGGATAAGAGGAAGTTCCTGACTGAGGTACGTAATTTCTATTGGGATGACCCTTTTCTTTTCAAATACTGCCCTGACCAAATTTTAAGGCGTTGCATCCCTGATGAAGAGATTTCTAGTGTTTTAGAATTTTGTCACACCCAAGCTTGTGGGGGCCACTTTTCAATGAAGAAAACTGCTGTAAAAATTCTGTAGTGTGGATTTTATTGGCCTACCTTGTTTAAAAATGCTAACATCTATTGTCGATCATGTGAACAATGTCAAAAGTTAGGAGTTATGACCCGTCGTAATATGATGCCCTTAAACCCAATTTTAGTGATTGAAATTTTTGACTGTTGGGGCATTGATTTTATGGGACCATTTCCTCCTTCTTTTGGATATCTATATATTATTGTGGCAGTAGATTATGTCTCAAAATAGGTGGAGGCAACAGCTTGCAAGAATAATGATAATAAGACGGTGATTAAATTTCTGAAAGAGAAGCATTGTCTAGGTTTGGTACACCACGTGCTATCATTAGTGACCGAGGCACACACTTTTGTAACCGTTCTTTTGAGGCCTTGATGAAAAAATATGGGGTGGTACATAAAATCTCTACTGCTTATCATCGCCAGACCAGTGGACAGGTAGAACTTGCAAATAGGGAAATTAAGCAAATTTTAGAAAAAACGGTCAACCCAGATCGCAAAGATTGGTCTTTGAGATTAGTTGATGCACTTTGGGCCTACCGTATGGCTTCAAAACTCCCTTAGGCATGTCACCTTATAGGCTTGTTTTTGGAAAGCCTTGTCACTTACCTGTGGAGCTCGAGCATCGAGCCTATTGGGCCGTAAAGCGTTTCAATTTTGGCAAAGGAGAAGCAGGTAAGCTAAGAAAATTGCAATTGACTGAGTTAGAAGAATTGAGAAATGATGCTTATGAGAATTCTAAAATCTATAAGGCTAAAATGAAAGCATTTCATGATAAAAATATTTTGAGAAGAACTTTTAAGCCTGATGATCGAGTATTTTTTTATGATTCTAGATTCCATAAGCACCTAGGAAAAACTCAGGTCTAGATGGACAGGCCCCTTTATAGTGAAAAATGTTTTTGAACATGGGGTAGTCGAAATAGAGGATCATAAGGATGGTCGGGTTTTTAAAGTAAACGGCCAGCGCCTTAAAGTTTTGATTGATAGGCAAGTTCTGAAAGTGGAAGACATTCCAATTATGGACCCGGTCTATCAACCTTGATAGCGCCATGCAGGTATGTTTTTTTTTATTTTTATGTTATTTTGTTTATTTTATTTTGTTTTTATTTTATTTTATTTTAGTGTTTTTTTTTTTCTTTTTGTTTGCTTCTATTTTTCTTGTTTTTATTTGCAGGTTAATTTCATTTTGTCAGTTTAGATTGCCATCTTTGGTGCTTAGTGAGCTGCCCAAGTCACACATCAGGTGTATTCTCTCCTTTTCAGTACCCTTCCATTCAAGTTTGATTGTTAAACATTGAGGACAATGTTTCATTTAAGTTGGGGGGTGGTGGTTGCAAATTTAGCATTTAAATTGCTGTGGTATATTTTCATGTGTCAACTTTTTTTTTTTTAAATTTGCATCACATGTGCATCTTTTTCACATAAGTACTCATTATCATTCATAACTATTTTTGTGAGTTTACCGAATCAACCATAATTATTCTACTGAGGCATTCACAGAACTTTTAATGCACTTATCCAAACTTTGTGGTAAGATGGTAGTTGACACATGTAGCTAGAAAACTCTTTTGCTTAAGTATTCATGTGTGTTTTGGAGAGAATTGAGAGTCTACAAATTCAAATTGTGATAAGCGTTCATTGATCTGTTGAATTGGGCACTTTTTTTGAGAATGTCATTACATGGTTGGTGGTATGATGGCGAATATACTTGGGATATGACGAAGGTCAATTTAGGATTAACGTTTGAGCCTTTCAAGCTAACCCTTCTTATCATAGATCCTTAGTAGCCAACTATAGTTCTTTTTCAGGTGCCTACATCATCCATACCGCTCCACATTGGAATATAGCCTATGTTTTGATTTTCCTACCCTTTTTGCTTCCAAGTGTGTACTAGGTGTGGAATTTGCATTACTTGTCTTTTGTGTTGCATTGAAAAAAGAAAGCAGAAAAAGAAAAAGAAAGAATACAAGTGCAAAGTGTTCAATTGAGTGAGCATCAAAGTCAATGTGCAAAAAAAAAAAAAAAAAAATGAAAAATTGAAAAAAAAAAAAAAAAAAAGATGAAGAGAAAGAAGAAGGAGAAGTATTATTGTTCAGTGATTTGAAAAGTTGAAGAGTATATCAAGTGACAAGTTGGGTTTGCTATGATTTTTAATGAAATTCTCTTAGTATGTACTTGGAAGTTTTTGAATCCTTTTTATCCTTTTTTTTTCATATAGCCCCTAACCCGAGCCACGCTACAACCTTTTTATGTTGATTGTTCTGATCCTAAGTAAGCCTGTGGAAAGAGTGGTGGAAGTCTCATTTGTTAGTGCGCCTATCATAAGATCAATGTTTGCTTGTTGCTTACACATAATTGCCTAATTCTTCATTGAGTGTGTACACCCCTTGTCAACTCCATAGAGAGAACCCCTACATGAAACACTTTTATACCCGTGAGATATGGAGTTGAACCTTTTGATTGAGATGTTCTTGATGTTGCATGTGTCATGGTTTGTGGTTAGATGGATATGGTTTGGATCACACACACACTCTCTGTGAATTGCTATAAGTGGATTAATTGTCATAGGATTCTTGAATTCCTAAAATTTCTTTGATATGCGAATCTGAAAAAGTGTGATTAGAAGTCTGCTGTGTGTGACCTTCTTTGGTCACTTTTGCCATTTTTGTATGGAAATTGCTAGGGACTAGCAATGAGTAAGTTGGGGGGTGTGATGAGTGCGCAAAAGTGCACTTTAAATACCCTATTATTTGATTAAAATGCTAGAAAGTGAATAGAAATGTTGGGTTTTAATTGATATTATTTAATTTAACTTTTATTCACAGTGAGATGTGTTTGGGCATTATTTAATATTTTAAATCTCAAATGAATGCATTAAATAGTGTTTGAGAATTTTACTCTTGAATGGTTGAAAAATTCGTTATTTATTGGATTACAAGACAAAACGGCTGAAGAAAAAAAATAAAAAGAAAGAAAAAATTGAAACCAAGGTTGACTGAGGTGCGGCTGAGCTGAAGTCCAAAGCAGAAAGCAAGGTGGGCCCAGTTGGAATCAGGCTGGTCTTGGCGCGGCAAGGCGCTGGGCTAAATTAAATGGGCTCATGCGCGCTGATTAAAGGCCAAGTAGAAACAAAGGTTGTGGGGCTTGGATTGCAGTATTGCGGATCAGGCACTATGGGGCCTGATGTGCCGTCGTGATGGTTGGTCTTGTGCCATGCGGTGGGCTGAATGGAGGCTAGCGTGCGGCTGTTTGGTGAAAGTGGTGAGGCGCTGACGTGCGGGCGTGGGCCCAGGCGGGACGGAAGCCAAGAGGCCTGTCGCTGGGGTGTGCGACACGGCTGAATATGAAAAGGAAAAAAAAAAACTAAATAGAGGAGGGTCCGGCGGCTGGCAGAAAATATAGAACAGAGAACAGGGACGTGCGGCGGCGTAGGGTCCTGGCGCAGAGAAGAAGCCACAGCCACTTCATGGCGCGGTTATTTTCCATGAGGTTTATGTTATCCGTCCTGTACATGGGTAACTAAATTTTTAAGTGGGGTTAGGGATGAACTTGCATATTAAATGGTTATTTTAATTTATTTTTGATTCCTGTACGTGGTTTTTATTTATTAAATTCTTTGATGATCATTCGCAATTTAGTGTTGGATTTTATTCTCCGAATAATTAAAGGGTTCAGTCTGTTTATAGATTCAATCATGCCTTTTCTATTGAATGGATTAATGTTTTGATTATTTTTGGAACAATTAGTTATTTATATTGATTCAATTCTCTGTTGCAATATTGCTCGTTGGGTATATTGTCGTCGTTGGGTTTTTTCAATGTGAATAATAATTTGAGTGATTTAAAAGTGTTTAATGATTTTTCAAAGGGTTATTTTCAGTTTAATTTTGGTTCATAATTTTATATCTTCCGATTGAGATTTTTGGAATTTAAATTCTCAATTGAGTTATCAGTGAATTAAAAATAATTAAAATACCATATATGTGCAAGGGATTCCCGACACTCCACTGTTCTTAAATTTGAGTACTTTGTCCATTAATCACATTGTTTAAATTTTAATTTGCATTTTTAAATTTCTTTTTATATTTTTATTTTCTCGTGAAGCGTTTAATATTTTTCTTTAGTTTCAGAAATTCTTTCTATTAATCTTTTAGATTTTTCTCCCTGTGGAATCAACACCCCAAAGCTACACTACAACTACCGCGTTATTCTTTGGGCGTAATCATCTCTCATGAAACAAAAGAACACTTCTTCTCTTATGCTTCCTCTCTCTATCGCACATGCACTCACACACACACACACAACACACTTATATTCATGCTTATCTAATTACCCTTAATACACTCAAAGTCACATGCGTATATCACACTCTACTTCTAATTTTTCTGAACTCCAGAACACACGCAACTCACATATAGTTATATCTTATATATTTCATTTTAAAAAAAATAATGGTTGCTGCATAAATGGCCATTGGTCAATTTGGGAGGTGGAGGTTCATTTTATGTATATATATATATATATATATACGCATATATTGCAAAATAATACACAAAAAGTGGGCAGCCCAAGTGGCTAAATTTTGGGCTTAAGTGCTTGCTAAATTTTTGGGTCAAGGGTTCAAATCTCATGGGTTGCACTTTTGGCTCAATTTTCCTATTTTTCCCTTATGTCTCGTTTCTTAATTTAAATTTTTATTTTATTTATTTATCTATTCATTTATTTATTTTTATATCCAGGTTTAATTCCCGTAACTTTTTATTTCGCCTCGTAAAATTTCTAATACCCAAATTCGTGACTTAATTTCCCAGTAATCGGGTTGGGGCGTTACACACATGGTGGTTGAGATGCACAGGAATTATTATATAGATTGATCTTGTTTTACAGGGTCACCCAAGGGTTTTTGGGTTTGAAGGCGTGATAAGACTCTTTTCTCTCTCGCCATGTGGTAGTGAAAAAATTATAGCCCCCCGGGTGGTCATCCCGATTCTTTGAGCAGAGACGGCAACTCCAGAGCTGAATGACCGAATGCTTCGTTTGAGTTTGAATTTGCAAGAGGAAAAGATGGAACAATCTCAGATTAGACTAACCTCCTACCACCAAAAATTAAGTAATTACTTCAACAAAAAAGTAAAGGTAAGAACTTTCTAAGGTGCGAATGTAACACCCACCTCCAGTAAAATAGGCAATTAAGACAGTATGATAGAAGTTAATTCAATTAAGCAAATTTTGAAGATACTTTGGTAACTATGCAATAACATAATCCAAACTAGGGTTAGGAACTAGTCCAAGCTAGTAGTGGGTCATAACCCTAGTTAAGCTTGTACACAAGTAGGGTCAGAATCAAACCTATACTAAGGGTCAACCTAACCTAACTAGGTTAGTAAGACTAATAGGTTCAGTGATGAATACATCACTAACCTAAATGAGGCAAAATTTTGCATCGAAATATTAAATAAAATGATTATTTGATAATTAGGGAAAACAATATAAGAAAATATACAAAATTATTTTGCGAAACATGTGGCTTATACATAATGAAGTGACCCAAGTACACACTCAAGTGTGTATATAAGTATATATACATACGTATGGAAATATATATATATATATATATAAAGGGGAAAATAATTAAAGCTCGACATACACACACATGGGTCAATGGATACATACACATAAATATACAAAGACATGTGAATACATATATATATATATATATATATATACACAGACAATGCAGATGTGAGAGTGAATAGGTGTGTGGATATGTGTGTGACAGAAAGAGTGTGTGTGTGTGTGTAAGTATGTGGAAGGAGGACCAATGGGGAGGAGGTAGAACTACCCAACTAGACAACACATGGGAGTGGGTGGTGAAAGCAGCCAACAATTGTGGCTACCGATTTAGGGGAGAAGCTCATTAGTGTTGTGAGAGGTGGAGAGAGCTTCTAATAGAAGCAACACTTGGGACGACAATATTTATAAACAGATATATATATATATATATATATATATATATATATATATACGTATGACAAATTCTTTAGTATCCACAGACTGAAAAGAGAGAGAGAGAGAGAGAGAGAGAGAGAGAGAGAGGGAGAGAGAGAGAGAACAATATTGCGGGGAGAAAGAAAAGGAGAAACTAGAAGTTTCAAACAGGTTAGAATTCTTCATTTTTATTTTATTAAAGCTCCTATGTGAATTCATACCTAGCATATTAATTTATTGAGAAAGTAGACCCCTAAAACTATAAGAACTAGGGTAAACCGCCATTAACAACACCTTGAAAGCTGTTTGAATCGAAGGGGATTAAATGGATTTCTAATAATTGGAACTAAAACTATATGCTAAAACGATTTTGAGATAGGAATAATTTGGTGAAAAGACCTAATAACAAGGAAGAAAACTCAACTTACAGGTCGTAGTTCAAAATTTGGAACACACCAAATGAACATTAAACTTTCTATTTCTTACATAAAATGAAAGCCCATTGGACAAGTGTCATAAATAAAAAACAAACACAAAAAAAAATTGTTGAGAAACAAGCTTGAACGAGGTAATCATAGTCACCATTATCAAGCTTGAGTTTAAGCTCTACTATGGCTCTCAAGCCTTTAAACCAACGGGAAAACTTAAGTAAAGGACTAAGGAGTTTAATCAAATCGAAAAGTGGTCGAAATAGTTGCCAAAATTGCATGCAATAGAACTAGAATTTTCTAGGATTCGCAATGAACAGTGTCACCCCTATTGGGGAAGACGACACTATACGGGTCGGGGCTCGATTCGGGTCCTGAATGAATAGTTTAAATGGTTTTGATTCTAGAAAGGAAATGACGTCATTTTCAATTAGTGAGGGGCTGACATCATGCTAACGTCATGCTGACGCAGGAGATTGGTTGAACCTGTTAGTTCTTGACCGAATTAGGCCAATTCAGTTGGCGAACTTCCAAATTGGATGGTTTAGTTAATAAATTTCCCTTAATTAAATTTTAACCCTAGTTTTTATGTTATTTAAAAAATTACCCAAAAATTAATTTTAAAATCCTTTTAAAATTAGGAAAATTACTAAAATACCCTTAAGCCTAAAATGTGTCAAATAAAGGCCAATTAAAATGCAAGAAGAGTCTAACCCAATATTTTTTGGCATTCCAAACTCAATCGTGGAGTCCGATTTAGGAAATGAGACCTCGAAAAATATGAACAGACAACAGGACTAATTTTAATCATGTCCTAAACAATTAATTAAGCTACCAATTGAACGCCAATAATTGTGATTATACTTACCTTAGCATTCTTCGACGTTCTGGACCTAATGACAGGGCCCATGTTACAAAATAAAGTCCCAAACATTTAGACACGTAAAATATAATAATTACCATAATACCCTTAGTGATGCTCAAAGCCAATTAAATTTTAAAGAGGGTCTATTTTGACTTTCTTTGACATTTTGGACTTAACAGTAGAGTCCATTTTAACAAATAATGCACCGAAAAATAAGACACTCGAAAGTGTAAAATTATAGAAATGCCCTTAGACTTAATATAATTTACAGATAGGCAAATTAAGATTTAGAAAAACCTGAATTGATTATCTTCAATACTTCAGACATAACGGTGATGTTCTTTTAAAAAAAATAAGACCCGGTGATGAATATGTCCTTAAGACTTAATGAAGCTACCAAAAGGCTATAGATGTCACGCCCCAAATTCCAGCGAACCCGAGGCGTGAGTAACGAGACAAAAAGAAATAAAATAATAACGAAATGAAAGATAACAATGACATTCTCATACATTCCGTACACTGTTCTAATACATACATAAAGTCTGGTCCGTTGGTTCACAATATTCAAAATGAAATACAGTCTCGGGCTTATGCCCTTACAAAATATCAAAAGCGCCCATCGGGCCCAATATAACCCTCAATCAGACCGTCTCTATATCCCGTACAGCTGGAACATCATCTGAAATGTTTGCCCCACTAAAGGGGTCAGCTCAACATGCTGGTACAATATAATGCTAATGCAAGAAACAAAACTAAGGTCGTGGCATGTGCGAGTGTACAGTTATTTCTATATGACATTCTATATCATGATGACAGTATATAGACAGTATACAGTATATGAGCAATATGCGTGACACACCCATGCAACTCCATGCCACCCATGTCTCATGATACGGTCATTCTCCGCTGGCATGAGTACCGCCACTTATGTCTCGCTTCACGGTCCGGAATCCGTCAGGCTTGCAAGTACCTAATGGCCGATTTTGGGTTTTTCACCACAGGATCTGCACCCTCATAATGCAAAGCACCAAGTGCTTACCCACGCCATGTCCAAGGAATCACACCATGCCAATATGCTCTAATCTCATCATGTCATAATGCAATCCCAATGATGCATTTCAGTCATACATAAAACATGCTTTCAAGTGTACGATTCATAACATCGACAGTTCTTCAAGCAGATAATTCACACACCACGTTAACACATGCGATATACTCATAATCATCATCCAACTAAACAAGATAGCACATAGCACATAAGCATGTGAACACTCGGACAAACATGTGAACAATTAATGCAGCAAAGCAAGTATTCCTAATCTCAATTCTATTTCTTACTTAGCACAATATATCGTACCTGGTAATCGATCTCAAACCGGAAAAGTATACTCGTAGTCAAGTGAAACCACCGTAAGAACACTGAAGGTCAGGTCACCTTCTCTTTGCCTTTCCGTGTCCCTAAAATTCATAACATGAAACTCAGTTTATTGGTCACTTGAATTATGCTATTCATCAAATTTTACGTCTTTATCTTATAAGCTTCTACTTTGCTAAATTAAACTCTACTGTTGAATTCGGGACGTTGAAGAAAATAAGTTTAGGCTTTCGTAGAATTCAATTCGGACACCTGGGTTAAAAGGGGCAAAACAGTCATTTTGCACTTTACACGGGTCCTTACATATCGTGATCTCTTCTCACAAATCGGACTCTACGGTTGAGTCCGGAATGCTCGAGATAATAAAGTTTCACTATTTGTTTACCTAATTCGGAATTCGTTTGACAGTGTTTCAAGTTAGGGGCATTTTGGTAATTTTAAGGGTTACTACGGGTCTTTTATTTTTCGGGACCCCGTCTCGTAAAACGGATCTCACCATTGGTCTCAGAATGGTCGAGATAGTCAGAATACACCTATGACTTGTCCCATTTGGACTCCGGGATGTTTTTGAATATTTAATTAATTAAATTAATTTAATTAAATAATTAATTAATTAATTTAATTAATATTTAATTAATATTTTAATCAGGTGGGTCAAAGTGTAATTTCTAACAGTTGGGGGGGTCAATTCATAATTTCTGAAAGTTCAGGTTAAGGTTCAAATTCAAAAGGTTCAAATTCAAAGGGTTCAAATTCCAAAAAGGTTCAAATTAAAACTAGTTTAATTTGTTATTCTAAATCAGGTTAACCCAAACAGGGGCTAATCCTAGAACAGGGATAGGATATCCCGATTTCGATTTAATTCCAATTTCTAGATTTCTTACCCTTGCAACCAAACGGCCCAAATTCCATTTTAATTTAAAACAACCACGCGACACGTGGCAGGGGCGGTCCACGCCCGACCCGAACCGGACCCGACCCGACCCGGACGGACCCCCCTTCTTCCCCCGTTTTTCCGGCGGAGCTCCGGTCACCTTCTCCGGCGCCGGTGACCGGAATTTCAGAAAATCAAGTTTTTAAACTTGATTTTCTTGGTGTTTTCGAAGCCCCTTTCGATCCCAACTTGTTCTAAAACATTTTTGGAGCTTTTTAATACAGTTTTGAGGCTTCCAATCACAACGAAAAATCAGATTTTCCCCCCCATGGCCGTGACCTGCACATCCATTTTTCTCCCTCATTTCTCAACCATTTTGGTTGATTCTTGTCCCTAAATTCTCCATATTTTATGCTCTATAAGTTCTAACAATTAAATCTAAGCAATAGGTTACAAAACAGATCATGCACATATGAGATTTCTAGAGAGAGAAAATAATGGGTTTTGAAATTTTACCTCCGTTTCTCTCTCCTTCTCTTGGTTCAACCTCTTTGTTCTTCCTCTGGTTCTCAGCTTCTCTTCCTCCTTTCTCCTCTCTTCTCTTCACAGTTCCCACTCTCTCTTTGCCTTCACTTTCTCTCTCTCTATATCTCTCTTCCTCTCTCTCTCTAATCTCACGATCAGTCTGTCTCTCTCAACTCCCACCACACACACATATACATACAGACCACACTCACACACTTCCAACTACCCTCTTACACACACCATGCCTCCCATGCCTAGTTTGAGTGTATCACACTCAAACTTACACACACACACAACCGGGTACACACACACACACCTCACACAACCTGATATATATATATACATATATATACATATTCACATTTAAATATACACTCACCTTGTACACATATACACACACAATTAAATTTAAATTATATGTATATATATATATACACATATATACATACATCCATCATAATAATACTAATAATAATAATAATAATAATAATATTAATAAAAATAATAATAACAACTTGAAAATTTAATTTATTAAAAAAAAAAAATTTCAGGTTGTTACAATAGATGGAATTAAAAGACTTATATTAATGTTTTAAGTATCGTTTAGACTCCAAAATGAAGTCTGTTTAGGCAAACGACGAGCCGAATAATAAGATAAGAATAGGGAAAATGACTAAAATGCCCTTAAAAACCAAAGTAAACCATGCAATGAACTACGAGATGTTGGAAACCCTACTTAAAGATCGTGAGAGAATCCTAAATAGTAAGATTAAGTATAGAACATATTAAGAACACAAAGTAAGTAAAAAATTAAGTTGAGATGTGAACTGATATAATATCAATGTATTATGATCCATTATTTAGGATCACCAGCAAGGAAATAAGAATAAGACGAGATCCAAGCAGGTTGAGTAAACAAGTAACTGTGGACTCTAGACCACAAGTGAGTAACCTTGAACCTTGAAGTGGAGACATTTTTCATGAAATGCCGCTCTTTATAACTTTATAACATTACATGTAGTTATTTCAGCTTTATGACATATTTCATACTATTATGTTAAATGTTTCAACTGCATGACTATTTTTAAAATACTATGATGAGTGTTTGAGTTGCATGTTTTTAAGTAGCATCTCTTTAAATGTTTTACAACATGGATAACTTAAAGAATATTTTGCAACTATGTTTAAATGAAAAGTTACATGCCTTACAGACAAAAGAACACCTTATCGGGCCAAGTATGTACCAAAACCATACCGGGCGTTAAGCCGGGTATGTATAAGAACCATGTCGGGGGTAAAGAGCTGGTAGACTATCAAATAAGTCTTTATAAAAGGTTATATGTCCTATGAGCTCTAAATTACAATATGGTCGCTACGGTGACAACTTATAGTCCAACAGGACAAAACTTATAGATGTGGCATGTATTGTTTTGATTACTGCTTTTACAGTATCAGAATCCATGAGATAATGTTTTATATTGCAAAACTATTTGGCAAAAATCTCTTGCATGATTTCAAGTAAATATCTTACAACTCTTAGTTATATGCTTATGTTTAAAGAATGGCAACAACATTTAATATAAATTTTTTTTAAATTGCTATCCATGAAAGTTATGAAAGTTTACAAAAGTCATGAAAGGGGTTTACAGAAACCCATGATAGGCGATTGGTGTTACTCACGAGCTTTTCACTAAGCTCATAGGGTTTTATCTTGTCTTTTTCAGGTGTTAGCCAGGAAAGTTTAGAGTAGAAGATGGACCAATATTATAACCATTTTTTAAAGAGATCTTGGATTTTGACTTACATAGTTGCTAGTATTATGAATGCCGAGAAAAAATTTTACGAGCTATAATATTTAAACATCAGTATGATTGAACGAACTAGAATTTAGTTATCTTTTGCCATGTTTTTATTTTCGCTGCTACGTAAAATTGTGAATGCATGGATTTATGTACCAGTCAAGAGGTCTGAGTTAGACACGACATCAATATACTATACAAAGTTAGTGTATTAGCGAAATGCCTAACTGGCCAGGTATTATCTCTAATCCGCATAAGGTAGGTTTGGGATATGAAAACGAACTTAGTCCTACAAAAGGTATTCCCGAATACACAACCTATCGAAACAGGAAAACTAAGTCCAAACCGGGAGGGAGCTTACAAGGTGGTCAAGAGTGGGGAAAAGTGCTCATACACATTGTAAACATGGTTTGGGCAAGAATTGTCGAAGCAATGGAATGCAGTAAACTTAAGGAAAAATTTTGTGTAAACAATGGTGCACTGCTCCTAACCAAATCACCCGAACTCTTTTCTTGTCTATGCATCATAAAAAAAAAAAATAATAAATGCAATAAAAGGATAAAAAAATCAATTCTTTTATTCCTTGAAAAAATTACAACATTTCTTTACAATGGAATTTGTTGCAATAAAAAATATATAAAAAAA
The DNA here is from genome assembly GCA_008638375.1 of Nyssa sinensis. Lineage (NCBI taxonomy): Eukaryota > Viridiplantae > Streptophyta > Magnoliopsida > Cornales > Nyssaceae > Nyssa > Nyssa sinensis. Next base: position 25,740,963 of record CM018035.1, read on the forward strand.
AAGAGAAAAACTCTTCATCTACTTTTAATAGGATCACCATCCTCAACTCAATAGTCTAACTCTCAAGTGATATCTCTCCACCACAAGGTCTTCCGTGGAGTCCTTTGGGACTAGGTGGGAATTTGTGGGTCGGAATAGACCCTTCAACGTGGTGAAACTTATTGGAATCGTTGTAATGAAAAGTCATAAATTTACCAACTAAGTAAATTAGCATTACGGCAAGTAAATTAGTTAGTAACTAAACAAATTGGAGGTCCCCAATAGAAGTAAGACACACTAATAAAAAAGAAAAGAAAAAGGAAAAGAGCTTAAAAAGCTCCCACAAAGTCTTGAAACCAAGACCCCGTATAAAAAGTGCCAAAACCTTACCAACTAGGCTGTCAACACTTATATGCTACAATGTCAGCTTAAAATGTATATGACTAATAAAATGCATGTATGAGACTTGCATGCAAAATGAGATGTTAAGCCTCAATAGGTCAAAGAGTGGTGTTTTGTTTTGATTCGACCTAAATCTTTCCCAATCAAAATGCATGCAAACAAGTAGCTCATACATCAATAAGCTATAATCTGTGTGTCCTGCATTTTCCTACCAAGCCTAACTAAACGAGAGAAACTAGAGAGATAAAGAGAGATTTTGTGTTGCATGTGTGTGTATGCTCAAGATCAGTGCACAATGGGGTGAGAAGAGGAGTTTCAGTAGCTTAAGGAGCCCGAACGGTGGAGCATGCAAGCACTAGAGACAAAATGAGAGAGAGAGAGAGAGAAGCCATTGAAGGTAGCTTTCTCTCACTAGAATTTCCCTCTTTAAATGTTGCTTGTGTGAGTTTTAATTTGTGTAAATATGCATAACACTATGAATAGATGAAAATGGTGAAGAAACGATAGTGTTTAGGCATTTCAAACCATGGTAAACTAAGCTTAAAAATAAATACATGGCTTAAAAGAACATGGAAGATGAAGCATGTAGCAAGTTGAACCAACCAAAATGGTCAAAGAACCACTAAAAAAACTAAGTTACAATTAAGAAAGAGAAAATCCTATGTACGTGATTTGGTTAGTTTTGTTATGTTTTAGGAATGGGAAAATGTTCCTTAGAGTCCCAGGGATCGATTGGAATGAAAATAGAGCAAGAACCATGACGGAAACACGACGAAATGGAGAAAGAAAAAATGTCGCCAAAAAATCAAGTTTCATCAGAGAACCACCTATAACTGCCTGTTTCGACAACCAAAATTAGGTGAAACCCTATTTCAACATTGGATATGGAATCCTCGTGGAAAAAAATTTTGAAACACGTTGGATTAGTCACCAAAAAATAATCGTCGGAGATTGCCGGAGAAGGGGATCAGTGCCAGCATAGTTTTTGTTGACCAAGTTAACCCTTGACCAGGTTGGTCAATAGGTCGAATCAGATACAGGTTGGGTCTTGACCCACTTAAAATGGATTTTAACTTAAACACAAATGACGTCATTTTGAGCATGGTTTATAAAAAAAAAATTAGAAGAGAAAAGAAAATGTTGCCCATGGGTTTCGAACCCATAATTTGTAAAGGGAGAGGGACTATAGGCTTAATTGTTGCCAAGTTTCCACTAAACACCTTGTGAATATATTTCACATAATCTATATATATATATATATATATAATATGTATTTAATTAAATTAATTATATTAAATGTCGTGTGTAGCCAAAGGAAATAAATGGGGTACCTACCCTACCATTTCTCGACATTTCGGACTCAATGACAGGGTCCATTTTGAGAAATGAGACACTGAAAAATTAAACACAATAGGAATATAATTACAATAATACCCCTAATGCTGGGTAAAATTACTATTTTGCCCCTAAGCCTAAGTATAGTGTAATAAAGGCCGATTAAAATGTAAAAAGAGTCTAACCAAATGTTTTTGGGCATTCTGAACTCAATGTCGGAGTCTAATTTATGAAATTAGCCCCATAAAATATGAACGGACAAATGGAATAATTCCAATTGTGTTCTAATGTATTAATTAAGATATTAGTTGAATTACGATGATTATGAAAGTACCTACCTTAACATTTTCAATGTTCAAAATTCAACAGTAGAGTCCGTTTAGTCAAGTGAGGTACCAAAAATATAGACACCAAGAAATGTGACATTCCCAAACTACCCTTAGTGTTGTATAGGCTACCAGATTGACCAGGGAAAATATAAGGAGTATAGTTAACATTTTTAGGCACTTTAAACCTAACATTGAAGTTAAATTGAGCATCGGGGTACCCGAACGGGGTCCCACATGAAAGTATAAGATTACAAAAATACCCTTAGACTTAATATAATCTAGAAATAGGCTAATTAAAATTCAAAAAAACCTTAATTGATTGTCTTTGACACTTCGGACTTAAGGTAACATCCTTTTAAGGGAAATAAGATTGAGTAACAAACTTAAAAATGATGAATACATCATTAAGACTTAATGAAGCTACCAGAAGAGTATAGAAAGTAAAGAGAAATCCTATATCCATGTATATGGAAGACTTTAAGTCTAAAAATGAGCTTTGTTTTAGATAATTGAGTACCGTTATAAACAGTAAATTACCAAACTACCCTTGAGACTTAAGTAAGCAATCAAATGAACTTTGTGAGCGCAAGTGCTAAAAAAATCTAGAAGAAGGCGAGTGCCAAACAACCCCCCCTCATGGCCTTTAAAGTCGGTTCCCTCAAAATGGGAGAGGAACATGCCCTCTTTTCAGATTGGGGTGTATATGAATAAACAAAGGAGTCATCGGCTTGTTTTAGGCTAAATAATAAGCAAACCTAATACAACCCATGAAGAATACATATAAAAAGAATAGCAAAGAAAACTGAAATTACACCACTTTGATCCTATTTACATTCTAAACCCTTTGACATGGGTTAAAATAAAGTAAAGCAAAACTAATCTGCAATGAACCAAAGAATTCTAAATCTAGGAGCTAAGGTACGAGATGGGAAGGGGTTAGGCACCCATCCCACCCAATCTAAATAGATTGGCCTCAAGTGTTCATCCACAAAGCTTAATATTCCTTGGCTTAAGACAAAAAAATGAGTGAACATTCAAAGATAATGATAGTAATGACATGAACGAATAAAATAGACAAAATAAATAAACTAAATAAGCCAAAAGAAAGAGTGGAGGGAGAGATTGAAATGAATGAAATAAAAAAAAAACATAAAGTGGATTGGTAAAAGGAAAAAAGTGGAGAGAGGCTGACATGGATAAAAGTAAGAAAAAAGACATAAAGTAAAAAGCTTAAAGCAAAAAAGTAGACTTGTGCTCATGAGGCATCCTACAAGTCTATTCAGATAATAGAATCAGAGCCCCTATAGTTCTTTAATTCAATTTATTCTATCAAGAGTAATAGAATAAATTAAATTAGAAAAAGAGAGAAAAGTAGAGTTTTAGGGAGCATACCTGATTGTTTGGGTTGAATCAGACAAGGCTTCAGTTTGAACTTCTTGGATTGAATCTTAAATGGTATGAAACTCCTTATTCAATGGATTATTACTATTGCTTGTGTAGAACAAGGCTTCAAGAAACATGGAAGAAAGAGAAGGATTATTGCTGCAGCATCTGATTTCTTAATGATTATGATGTGGAACCCGTAATTATGGTGACAGTGGGGTTTCATTTATAGAAAAAGTAAGGAGGTATGATCCAAGAGCTCATAATGAATCCCATGGATAAATAGCCAAGATTGAATGCTTAATGAGCAAGTAATTAGATATAGATATTATATTGTGCACAAATTTAAGATAAATCACTTGGAATAAGGAAGGAAGGGAATTTGGTAAGTATTTGGTGGACAAACTTATATTTACTATATCGCACCTAATTCGGTGAAGAATTTCGGGAAAAAAAATTACAAAAATGCCACTAAGGCATAAAAAGTCAAATTGTCCCTAAGGACCAAAATTACCAAATTAACCCTATATAGGTAAAATGACATGAAAATTACATGTATGCTAATGAATGACCAAAATAACTTATATGGGATAGGAATATTCTATTACCAAAATGCCCTCCAAATGGTAAAATAGCATCAATATTACAGAAATACTCCTAGAAGGTGGAAAACCTCTAGTATTTACGAAACTACCCCTAATGGGCAGGGAAACACTAGAAATTACCAAAATGGCCTTAGTGGGCATTATGACTAGAGTACCCTCAAAGGTCCTAATCTGTGAAATGATCAAAATGCCCTTGGTGGGCATAATGGCCAAAATGTTGAAAATGCATTCTATGGTCATAATGACCGAAATGTCCTCTATGGACAAAGTGACAAAAATGCCAAAAATAAACTCTATAGGAAAAATGATAAAAATGTCCTCTATGGGTGAAATGACCAAAATGTCATCTACGGACAAAATGGCCAAAATATAAAAAATGCCCTCTATGTGCCAAATAACCAAAATGTCCTTTATGGAGAAAATGACCAAAATGTCAAAAATTGTCTTTATGGGAAAAATGGCAAAAATGCCCTCTATGGACAAACATGACCAAAATTTCATCTAGATAAAATGACCAAAATTTCAAAAATACCCTTTATGTGCGAAATGGCCAAAATACCCACTACGGGCGAAATGACCAAAATGTCCTCTATGAAAAAATGACCAAAATGTAAAAAATGCCCTCAATGGGCAAAATGAAAAAAATTCTCTTTAAGGGTGAAATAACCAAAATGTCATTTATGGACAAAATGACCAAAATGTCAAAAATTTCCATTGTGTGCGAAATGACCAAAATGGCCTCTACGGGCGAAATGACCCAAATGTCCTTTATGGACAAAATGACCAAAATGTCAAAAATGTTATCTATATGCAAAATGACCAAAATTTCCTTTACAAGGCAAAATGACCAAAATATCCTCTATAGACAAAATGACTAAAATGTAAAAAAAAGCCCTTTATGAGAAAAATGACAAAAATGCCCTCTAAGGTTGAAATGACCAAAATGTTGTCTATAGACAAAATGACCAAAATATCGAAAATTCCCTCTATGGAGAAAAATGATGGGAATGCCCTCTATAAGAGAAATGAGAAATTACTAAAATACCCCTAGATAGGATATATTATAGCAACAAACCAAAAATGGCAAAGCCAACTTTATTCAATCAAGGGTTTCAAAATGAGGTGTCTAAAAATAGCCCCTCGTTGGCGAAGCTTGCAAGCAAACGAACGTAGTTCATGAATAATGGAAGGAGATTAAGAAGGAATGTTATCCTTCGAGAGGATCACCTAGAAGGAAGATATATCCAAATAGGTTTATAGAAATGCATCATCTAACAGCTTTACTTGAAAGAAAAGCTATTCTAATAAGTTTTTATAAATTTATGCGATAGACGGCTTCACTTAGAAGGAAATGCGATCCTAATAAGTCTTTCATAGGGTTACACCCCTTATGATATGGGTTTACATCCTCGGACGTTTCACTTAGAAGGAAATGCAATCTTAATAAGTATTTCATAGGGTTATGCCCTCATGAGATGGGTTTATGTCCTCGGACATTTCACTTAGAAGGAAATGTGATCCTAATAAGCCTTTCATGGGGTAACTCTCCCATGAGATGAGTTTACGTCCTTACATGTTTCACTTAAAAGCAAATGTGATCTTAATAAGTCTTTCATGGGGTTATAGCCCTCATGAGATGTGTATACGTCCTTAAATGTTTCTTTTGTAAGGAAATACGATCCTAATAATCCTTTCAAGGGGTCACGCCTCTCATGAGATGGGATTGCAACCTCGGAACATTTTACCTAGAAGTAAATACGATCCTAATAAGCCTATCATGGGGTTACGCCCCTTATAAGATAGGTTTACATCCTTGGATGTTTCACTTATAAGGAAATACAATCGTAATAAGCCTTTTATGGGGTTACGCCCCCATGAGATGGGTTTACTTCTTGAAACATTTCACTTAGAAAGAAATGCAATCCTAATAAGTCTTTCATGGGGTTACGCTCCTCATGAAATAGGTTTACATCCTCAGATGTTTCACTTAGAAGGAAATGCGATCCAAATAAGGCTTTCATGGGGTTACGCCCCTCATAAGATCGGTTTACGTCGTCGGACATTTCACTTAGAAGGAAATGCAATCCTAATAAGTCTTTCATTGGGTTGTGCCCCTCATAAGATGGGTTTATGTCCTCGAATGTTTCATTTAGAAGGAAATATGATCCTAATAAGTCTTTCATAGAGTTACGCCCCTCATAAGATGGGTTTACGTCCTCAAACATTTTTTTTAGAGGGAAATGCGATCCTAATAGGCTTGATAAAATATTAAGATAGATGATTTATCTGAAAGAAAGGCTATCCTAATAGATTTTTGAAACGTTGTGATAGATGGCTTACCTAAAAGGAAATGTGATCCTAATAGGTTTTGAGAATCACTAATGATTTTGACTTCTGGGTGTATCTTGTTGGTAAGATGACTAGGATCTGGCCCGTTGGGAGGATTAGGCTTTTTGTGACTCTATAGGGAACAGTAAGTAAAATGACTTAACTTTGTTGGGGAAGATCTGAATTGAGGAAATGACTTGGTGGTTGTGACTTTCTAAGGAGAGGAAACCAAATTGGTTTTTTGAACATGATGATTATGATTTACAGAGGAGATCATTGAAATTAACTCCAATGGGAAAATTTGGCATGATAGTGGTTTCTTTGAGGATTGAACCAATCAAATCTACTACAGAAAATGATGAGTTTGAAATTGGATTGACTCCATAGGGGAGGATGTACACAAGGAATCATCACCATAGAGGAAAAATATTCACCATAGAGGGAATATGTATCACCATAGAGGGAAACATCATCGTATAGGCAAATGTATCAACCAGTAGAGGGAAAGTATTCACCATAAAGGGATGATTGTATCACCACAGAGGGACACATCACCGTAGAGGGAATACATTCATGGTAGAGGGAAAATTTATCAACCAGTAGAGGGAAAGTATTCACCATAGAGGGAGGATTGTATCACCGTAAAGGGAAGGCATTCACCGTAGAGAGGAAATGTATCAACTAGTAGAGGAAAACTATTCACCAAAGAGGGAGGATTATATCACTGCAGAAGGAAGGCATTCACCATAGTGGGGAAATGCATTAACCAATAGAGGGAAAATATCTACCATAGAGGGAAATCATCCACCTATAGAGGGAAAACATCACCGTAGAGGGAAGTTTCAACTAGGAGAGGGAAATGTGTATCACCATATAGAGAAATATCAACCAGTAGAGGGAAATCATCCACCATAGAGGGAAACATCAATCAGTAGAGGGAAAGTATCTACCATAGAGGGGAAGTATTGACCAAAGTATTATTAAGAAAAGACTCTCAACTTTAGAGGGATGATTTTTGAAAAATATTTTAAAAGCATTTCAAGAATTTTGACTTTGACTTGGATTCCACTAGCCCCTAGATCAATGGTAATCATTTTGGCTGTTTGGGTGAAAGAAAATCTGTTTAGGTTGAGGGGGTAAGACTACCCATCTTTGAAGTACCGTTCCATTGCTTATTGACAATGATTTAAGAAAATATGTTCAAGCTGCGAATTGAGGGTAGGAAGGCCTAGGAGACTTGCCAATTGAAACACTTATTCTTACGTTCAGTGATAAAATCTTCTGTCTTTCCAAATGAGTTGGGAGATTCCTTGAAAAACTCAAAAAATTGTTTGAGCATGATTCATCTAATCTTTTAAGAAAATGAGAATCATTTATTTTCACAAGAATATTGTTTTCTTAATTGAGGATTTGAAACGAAGCTAATGAATGAGAGAGATATTTGAAAAGGCAACCTAGAGGGGGGGTGAATAGGTTGTTTTAAAAACTTTTGTCTTAATTTAATAAAATTCTTTTTCTCCTCAATGTGTTAGTATTATAAAGCAATCAACGCAATAACGAGAGTAAAGAGTGACAGAGAATTTATAGTGGTTCGGCTATGAAATTAGCCTACGTCTACTTTTCGACAACGATCCTTGATCTTCTTGCCGGAAATCCACTCAACTTATTATTGGGGTGATGATTTCAGCATATTACAATCAACTTACGTAGCAGCTCTTGATCAATACTACACTTTTCACAATGATTGGTTCGTCTCTAGTAAAACGTTCTCCCCTCAAGGAATCAAATCACAAATTGAAGAGAGACCTATCTTTTCTCACATAATGAATACAATAGAAATACTAGAGATACATTTTTCTTCACACAAAGGTTATTGAATTAACAATTTAGAAAACCCCTAACAAGCTTCTTGAACCAAAGGTTGAATCCACATAATGAACTTTTTCACACGTTTGTAGTTGTGCTTGATAACCCTAGAAGATGCCCATGCAACATATTTATAGGGCGGCTGAAAAGAGGACCAAAAAAGTAATCATGTTTATCTCAAAAAAAAAAAATGTTTGACCTCTTTTCGGTCAGCCTGAAGGGCTTCCTAGTGAGCCGGTCCCATGAAGCTTCCCTAAAAAACCTCTTCAACCCATTGCTCTCAGTCAGTCGGTATCGTCTGGCTTGTTATGTTCACACACCCGATTAGTTGGTAACACCATCCAGTAGCCAATATCCTCTGACCTATTATGTTCACACTCTCGGTCCACCGGTAACACTACCTAGTCAGCTAGTGTCCTCTGGATTGATGTCATGCCAACAACCTTGCTCCCGGTCAACCGATAGTGGTACTCGGTCAGCCGGTAGACTTGTATTTTAGGACTTCAACATCTCCTCAGCTCCTATTAAAGCTAAACACAACTTGTTCCACAACACAATTAGTGTAGAGTGAATAACATACAATTATGTAGTCAAAAACTTTTGGAATCAATAATTAGAAAAATATAATTAGTTTAAAATCCAAAATAAGCATGTCATCAAAACTATCCTTAATATTCTCCCCTTTTTTTATGATGGCAACATTTAGTTATTTTAATGAAATTATATACTCCCCCTTAATCAAAGCTCTTCCCCTATGTTAGATAGATTTATAGCATAACCAATCATAGTAACAAATCATTTCCTAAGAATATAGGCAATGCATAGTAATGACGTAGATATGAATCATTAGTAGCATAAGCATAACCAAAAGAGAAGGATTCCTACATCCCTTTTATCCAACAATAGTAATTGTTCAAAACATTTTTGACATAAAAGATATGATGTTCAAGAGGAAGAATTAAACAATTAAATAGACAACAAATACCCCAAAACCTCTTCCCCTTTATCATCATTAAAAGCACCACTCAGGTGGTTAAATATTAAGATGTGACATAATGGCAAGAAGAGAATCATTCATGGAGCTAAACTAGCCATCAATATTCTAAGAGAGTGCGTCGACCTTTGTTTCAAGATGACTAATACAAAGTAGAACATTGGTAGAAGATGTAAGGTTTTTCGCATCAACATTTATGTCGTCGTCTGCCTCCATGGCCTCAGCGTCCTCTTGACGAGGGACATACCTGTCAAGCATTTCCTTTATAATAGTCAAATTACTCTTAATGATATGCCCTTGCCTTTGCTTAATGTGCTTTCCTCGGGTTTATTGATTACGCCCAAAGAATAACGCGGTAGTTGTAGTGTAGCTTTGGGGTGTCGATTCCACAGGGAGACAAAATTAAAAGAATAATAGACAGAATTTCTGAAACTAAAGAAAGTATTAACCGGTTAACGAGAAAATAAAAATATAGAAAGTGATTTTGAATGCAAATAAAAAATTAAATAAAGTGATTAACGGAAGAAAATATTCAAATTTAACGAACAATGGAGTGTCGAGAATCCCTTGCACATATATGGTATTTTAATTATTTTTAATTCACTGATAACTCAATTGAGAAATTAAATTCCAAAAATCTCAATCGGAAGATTTAAAATTATGAACCAAAATTAGACTGAAAATAACCCTTCGAAAAATCATTCATCATCTTTAAATCCCTCAAATAATTATTCACATTGATAAAATACAACGACGACAATATACCCAACGAGCAATACTATAACAGAGAATTGAATCAATATAAATATTTAACAGTTCCAAAAATAATCAAAACATTAATCCATTCGATAGAAAAAGCATGACTGAATCTATAAATGGACTAAACCCTTTAATTATTCGGAAAGTAAAATCCAACAATTAATTATGAATGATCATCAAAGAATTTAACAAGTGAAAACCAAGTACAGGAATCAAAAATAAATTAAAATAACCATTTATGGTGCAAGTTCATCCCTAATTCCACTTAAGAATTTAGTTACCATGTACAGGATGGATAACATAAATTTCACCGAGAAACACTGAATCATGGAGTCGCTGCACTGATTTTTCCTCCTTCTTCTTCCCTGCGCTGCGCCCTGCTTCTCTCTATATTTTACTGTTCTGCCGCAGGTCTCCTCCTGTAATCTGCCGCAGCAGCCCCCTCTTTTTGTTTACTGCCACATCGCTTTGGCCCACGCCCAGCCGCACTGCTTGGTCTTTGTGCAGCCCTTGGCATGCTTTGGTGCCTTGCGCTTGGACCCCACGCAGCCCTCCAACCGCACCACACAGCGCCACCAAAAGCCCCTGGCCCACGCCAAACCGTAAGCCCATGCACCTCTGTTCAATCAGCGCGCAAACCGCACTGAATGAACCTCAGGCCCATTTGTTCTTCAACCCAGCCTTGCGCCTCACCATCCAGCGCCTGTGCATAGGCCCCACCTTCAATGAACCAGCGCCAGCCTAAACAGCCGCACGGTCAAGCCAAACCTTCGCAGCCTTTATTCTTTTTTTTTTTCTTTGTTTCATTCTTTAGCCCCAACCGCATGGTGTAGCCGCCCTGTTGAATCCTTGCCCGGGCCCACAACTCAACTTCTTCTTGTTTTGGTTTGCTTCAACGCCTGCCCACTTAATTTGGCTCTTTTCTAATCTTCATTTTTCTTCAGTCATTCTGCCCTGCAATTTCACAAATAATAAATTTTTACAACTGTTCAAGAGTAAAATTCTCAAGGACTATTAAATACATTTATTTGAGATTTAAAATATTAAATAATACTCAAATACATTTCACTGTAAATAGAAATTAAATTAAATAATGTAAACTATATCCCAATATTTCTATTCACTTTCTAGCATTTTAATTTAATAATAGGATATTTAGAGTGCACTTTCGCGGACTCATCATTTATCAACCCCAAATTGGTTGAAAATTTTAGTGAGATAGGAAAAGCCACACCATGAGAGAATTTGGTCAACACCACTCGCATATTTTGACACATGATGTAAGGAATATTCAATTTGGTGTTTGTCACGGAGCAATAATGGATATAGCATTGTAAGGGTGAGACTTCATCAAAGTGTCCCTTTTTGGGAAGCACATTAACATTCACAAACTTGTTAAGAAGATAGAGATTCGGATTGAGTTCGGTAGCCTTCAAATAGGCTCCACCATTACGCCGAGTGGTGATTTTTGATAAACTTCAACTTTACCCTTCACAAGGGCCCCAATTTTATCCTGAGTAAAAAAGACCACTTCCCTTTCAGGAGACAGTTCTAGAATTTTAGCTAGGTCATCAAGACTTATTTCAATTGCTTATTCCTTTAACAAATGATCCAAGCACGGTATCGCCATCAATCTCCATTATCTCCAAGTTACAATAGAAATAATGAACAAGATTAGGATAAACAATTTTGGGTACTTTAAGAAGCCCTTTCTAGCCAAGTTTGGTGAGAGGTATTTTGAGCTTATCATTGTATTCCCTTGGAAAATTCATGCCTTTCCCACTATTGATTTTGTGGAGAGAGTAATCACTCCAAGAAAAAGTGAACTTTTTCATATTTGAAGAAGTCAGTATTATAGCAAAAGGATTCGCTTGGTCTGGTGGCCCTCTTTTTCCATTTGGATCCGCTAGGGCCGACACTCGTATGCTCTACTCTAGGCATGATTTAGAGAAGGTTGAATGCTTAGAGTGAAAGGAATGATAAATATAGGAATAAAATGGCTAGGGTTTTGTAAATAACAAGTAAGAGATGAGCAAGTGATTTAAAATAAACCAAAACCCGCCTTAAAAGAGGTAAAATCACACGGTCTATAGCGTACCTGGCTAGACCATTACCCGTTCCAGTCAAACAGTAGGCTCTATTTGAAACACAAGAGACCTCCAGTTGATACCGGTTGACCGGTTCCCGTACCCGGTTGGCCAGTAGGCTAAGGTTTTCCCCAATGTTTTTCTACATCAAACTTTTTGCCAACATTTAACCCTTATGCATATTTGGAACATAATAAATAGAATATTTTCAATTCATGTTAAAGATCATACATCAATTATTTTTTCATTAGAAGATGTATGACTTTTTGTCCGTAGTAGAGCTAGGTAAGGGTTAGAAAGTCTCCAACCCCCAACTCTCTTCTAAACTTAGTGAATTGAGTTTCTCCCAATGGTTTGGTGAATATATCACTTATTTGATCTTTGGTTCATATATATTCCAAACTTACAACGTTCCCTTAAACTTGCTCACGAATGAAGTGATACCGTATGTAACGACCTGGACCTTGATGGCAAGATATTGTCCGCTTTGGGCCAGGCCCGCACAGTTTTGTTCTCGGGCTTACGCCCAAAACGCGTCTTGCCATATGGGGGTACGTCCGCACATATGAATACCCCCGCTTTCCCTTCCCCAGGCAATGTGGGATGAGTTTACCCTCCCATCCACCCTCACAGGAACTCACCGTCCTCGGTAAGGGCCCATCTAACACACTTCCGACTGGGGCGCGCTCTGATACCACTGTAACGACCCGGACCTCGATGGCAAGATATTGTCTACTTTGGGCCAGGTCCGTACGGTTTTGTTCTCGGGCTTACGCCCAAAACGCGTCTTGCCATATGGGGGTACGTCCGCACATATGAATACCCCCGCTTTCCCTTCCCCAGGCGATGTGGGATGAGTTTACCATCCCATCCACCCTACGTGGATGCCAAAGATATGATGCCAGTTAGTCGCCTTGCCGGTTTTCCCGCCAACAATGCGACCAACCAAAGGCAATCTTCTGAACCGTACAATGAATTGCACTCCAAATGTAGGGTCAGAACAGCGGAATTTAAAACCTTTTTATCTCGGGAATGCAACTCAACTATATACCACATAAGTATGTACCACAGAGCAAGTCTATAACCAAACAGCTAATAATTCTAACCACAGAGCACATCCATAACAGATATATAACACAGAGCATATCAAATTCCTCCAGAGTACCATTACCATGAGCCATATTCCTACTCATCTATTATATACGAATAAAGTCAACTATATCATCACGCTTACCTGAATAGCCATGATCAATCCATTAGAACCTAAGTCTCCACATATTATTGCCATCAGATTCTCACTTGGGAATGTCTCTCAGCCTACTAGTATCATCTCCTTGTGCCTTCTAACCCAATGGAGATACAACCTGAAAAATGTTAAATAATGGAATGAGCTTAAACAAGCTCAGTGAGTAACATAGGTTCCTGCCATGGGTTTCAAAACCTGTTCATATATGTACATGCATGCTCTAATGCAGCTCAATTAGAATAATGCAGCTCATGTAGAACAAATGCAGCTCAAACAGATCATATCAGAACAGACTGGTCGGACAAATCAGAACATAACAAAACAGAACATATCAGAACTGACCAGATCAGACAGATCAAACAGAACAGATCAACAATCAGAAGAGCATCAGCAAGTATGTCTGATCCTTCCCTAGTAATGTGGAATACTGAGTACTAGGATCCTGAGTTCCCCATGCCTCATAACTAGCCATCCCGCCTCTTAGCCAGCTATCCACCCTCTGGGGTTAGATCAGAACGGAACAGGATACATGGACTAGATGCCCGAGTACTAGGATTCTGAGTTCACCATGCCTCATAACCAGCTATCCTAATATCAGGGCAGAACAGATAGGATTTAACAGATGTCTGAATACTAGGATTCTGAGTTCACCACGCCTCATAACCAACTATCCCAGTATCAGAGCGGAACAGATCAGGATTGAGCGGATGCTGAGTTCACCACGCCTCATAGCCAGCCATCCATCCATCCACTGATGTACTCAATCCCATGATGGGCCCCAGATAAGACACAACACAATGAATCAGAATCAGAACAGATTCCAAACAGCGTACAACAGAACAGAGTAGACCCGAACAGAATCAACAGGATATATCAAAAGGTAAGATAGAATAGAATAATGCCACAAGTAATGCAGTACAACGAGTATGCATGAAAGCATATGCATTAAAACAGTACAGTGCATAAAATAGTTTAGCATATAAAACAGTACAGTACGAGTTTAGATAGTACGAAAAATATACGCCAAGTCAGGAGTCCGAGTTACTCACCTGAATATTACGCTTATCTCTATTCACAGCCAATCTTTGGAGAATTTGCAGTTAAGCGTGAACCAAATTCTCGTGCATCCAGAGTTTGAGGTTAATCTTCGGTCCACGGTTCAGCAGTTGAAGAAAATACACCAACAGGTTGATCGAGTCGGCCAACCATTTTAAATCCAGTTTCATCAGCTTCTTCAGCCTTTTCCCCCAAGCTATCCAGGATTCTAACTGGTCATGCCTTTTTCCTAGAATTCACTGCATGCCACCCATTGGACCTTGAAGAATCCTCTTGTGCTTTTTCAGACCAAACTTCAGGAGTTGAAACCAATCGACCAAATTGGTCTGACAGATGTTGGCCATCTTTAAACCAGCCAGTTACATTGGCTCCTTTAACCTATTCCCTAACAGAGACCATTTTCACTTTCTACAAGCAATTCAAAACCCATAGTCTCCATCTCATTAATTTCATAACCATCCAATTGCAAAGCATGATTTGCTGCACATGAACAATTCCACTTTCCATAACCCCTTTCAACCCAGATTCACTTATTATTCCTGCTGCAGCTTCTTCCCTAGAAGAATAATCGTCAACACACCTGGGTTGTTCCATCCAAACCAACTCTTGGCTATTAGCAAAATTCTTTCCCTAAACATCCCCTCTGCCTTCCTTACCAGAAAAACATGAGCATAACCAACTGTTGAGAGCAGAGAAACCAGAAAGCAGAGTGAGGAAAAATCTGTCGTTGCTCTCTAAAACTCTCTCTCTCTTTCTTCAACAGTAGACACGCCATTCCTTCCAACCGAACTAGTGGCATAAAGCATACTCAACCTACATACCTGCTAACGCCTGATTTTCCTCAATTTCCACAACAACCGCAACAGCCACACATATATATACAAACATATATTGATCTCCTGCCCCCAATCCACTTGATATCACCTTTGCTCTTAACTGGAGCAACAGAAAGAGAGGAACCCATCCAAGGAATCACCAATTTCACGAACAGATTCTGTAATGACCTCAAATTTTTTATTTTTTTTTTATATATATAAAAATTTTGTGGTTATTATTATTTATTATTATTGTTATTATTAAAAATGTGAAATTAATGTAATGTGTATATTATTATGGAATGCATGGATGTTATGTAGATGTAGCATGTATATATATGTGGGATATTATAGGTATGTACATGTGTAGAATAATGTATGTACATGTGTATGTGGATATGTATATGTATATATATATATATATAACAATGCACTGTGTGTGTGTGCAACAGATCTGGTGTGTGTGTGTGTGTGTGATGTCGTGTAAGTGTGTGTGTCTAGTGTGTGTGTGTAATGAGTGGTGTATATATATATAGGTATATATAGGGCAGCTTTGCATTTAATGCAAAGCTGTATTGGGGAAGAGCATGGGTGGCTGAGCAGAGGGAAAGAGGTCAAGGAAAGGGGCTATGCAGGGAGTGACGTGAGAGAGTTGGTGTGTTAGAGTATATATGTTGGTCTCGGTTGGGAGAAGAGAAGGAAAAGAAAAACAGAAAACGAGAGAGAGAAAGAGAGTTCTGGAAAGAAGGAGTCTTGGAGCTCGATTCAAGCTTGGAACCAGAGGGTGAAGGAGGTGCACGGCTAGAGAGAGAAACCCAACAAAAAATCGTAAGTGACCCAGTTCTGTTTTATTTTTTTAAAGCATGATAATTAATTTGATGTATAGGATCTTAAAGAGCATGTTGTAAGGTTCATTTTGCAAAAAGAATGAAAGAAAACGATTAAGAAATGAGAGAGAAACATTGAGTTGCAGGTCACGTAGGATAATCGGTTGGGTGGAAATTTTTGGTTTAAAACTTGGTTTTGATGAGGAGGAATTGTTCCTCTATGATGCAGAAACGGGTTGGGATTAAAATGGGGATTGAATAGTGACTTAACAATCACGAAAATGAAGAAGAAGGGTTGGCCGGAGAGTTGACCGAGAGGTTTGACCCTCTATTCGTGAAAATCTAATGGTTTAAATCCAAAACCGAACCTATATATGAAATCCTTGGGAGAAAATAAAGAAGATTGCATTTTAAAAACGTGAAAAACTCACCGAAAAACAGTCGTCGGCGTCGGAGAAGGCGCCGGAACCCTACCGGAGGTTCGCCGGAAAAACGGGGAAAAAGGCACTAGTGCACTCGGGTCCGGTTCGGGTCTCGGGTCAGGTCTGGGTTCGGGTCGGGTCAAGGCCGACCCACCCCTGCCACGTGTCGGTCACAGGTTTTAAATTAAATGGGGATAGGGGCTGTTTGGCTACGGGTGTAATAAATTAAAATTGAAATTGAAACAGGAACAGGGATATCCTATCCTTGTTTTGGACTAATCCCTGTTTGGGTAACCGAATTGAGAATAGGAGAAATTGAAATTTACAAATTTAACCCTGAACTTTTGACTAATTATGTTTTGACCCCTCCTAAATAAAATATTAAAAATATTAATTAATTAATTAATTTAATTATTTAAATATTCTAAAATAATCCGGAGTCCAAATAGGACAAGTCATTAGTGTATTTTGACTATCTCGACCATTTTGAGACCAATGGTGAGGTCCATTTTACGAGATGGGATCCCGAAAAATAAAAGACCCGTAGTAACCTCTAAAATTACTAAAATGCCCCTGAATTGAAACACAGTCAAACGAACTCCGAATTAAGTAAAAAAATAGTGAAACTTTATTATCTCGAGCATTCCGGACTCAACCGTGGAGTCCGATTTGTGCAAAGAGGTCACGAAATGTAAGGACCCGTGAAAAGTGCAAAATGATTGCTTTAGCCCTTTTGAACCCAGATGTCTGAATTGAGTTCTACGAAGACCTAAACTTATTTTCTTAGACGTCCTGGACTCGATAGCAGAGTTTAATTTAGCAGAATAGAAACTTATAAAATAAAGACATAAAATTTGTTGAATAGCATTATTTAGGAAACAAATGAACTAAGTCACTTGTTATGATTTTAGGGACACGAAAAGGCAAGGAGAAGGCAGTCTGATCCTTCCACATTCTCACTACTAGCCACTACATTACGAGCGCAGTTTACTTGGGTTGTGACTAACCCGTCAGGTATGGTGTTTTGCTAATGTTAGAAATGAAGTTAAGTTAGGAATATTTTGTGAATGACGAGAATGATTTATGTGTTTATTTGGAATGTGTTTACTTGATAATTTGAAGTTGGTTGTTCACATGTTTATGTGTTACTTGCATTCTTTGAAAGTTTAGTAAAGTGAAGAACATGAACTATGATGTATGAACATACGAGATATGCATACATATGGAACTGACTGATGATTTATATGTTATTGTCCGAGCATGCTATATTATTGAGAACCATGTTCATTGAGATTACATTAGCATATTGGCATATGGTGAATCCTTGAGAACATGGCGTGAGTTGAGCACGTGGTGCTATGCATTATGAGGGTGTAGATCCTGTGGTGAAAAACCCAAAAATTGGCCATTGCATTAGTACTTCGAGCCATCGGGGAGTACCCGTAAACGAGACATGGGTGTGGCATAGAGTTGTGCATGGGTGCGTCATGCATACCACTCATATATTACTGCGATGCTTTGAATGACATTTAGATATAAATGTACACTTTGCACATGCCACGCCTTAGCTTTATTTCTTGCATTAGCACTTCATCATACTAGCAGTTGAGCTGACCCATTTGTGGGCAACATTTTTCAGATGAGGATACTCCAGCTACTTGAGACTCAATGATATCTTGATAGGATGAAACACTTGGTATAATTTTGGTCCGTGGGACTTATGTTTTGTAATGTAAGGGCTTAAGCCCGAATGACCTATGAACAATGCAGTTGTGAAATGTACTTTATGTTATTTTATGTATTGATGGGAATGGATGCATGTTTAGTGAATTTGTTTACATTTGTCCTTTTATTTATTTTATTTTCTGTCTCGTCAGTCACGCCTCGGGTTTGCAAAAATTCGGGGCGTGACAGATTCCACTACACTTCTGTCCCCCCTGCACCGCTTTACAAACACACACATATGCACATACCCCTGTTGCACCGCCCCTTCTACAATTTCTCTCCAGTAGTACCGTCACACACACCCATCAACCAAGCATCGTCACACTCTACTTCTATCAAACTGGTGAATTAGGTCGAATTGATGTCCAATAGTGTGAATAGGCGGCGAAGACGAGACGACTGCTGCTGCGCTACTGTTGTGCGCTGCTACTGCCGTTCCTTTCTTTGCACCGCTATACACACAGACACACACATACATAAATAAATACATACACACACTGATCATCTCCAACACGGATACAACTAGATCAACCAATCCGATCTGCTCAATCATAACCCGTCGAACCAACTTAGCCGTAGGGACCTCAGCCTCGACGTCCAACTCAACAACCAACGGTGCTCACGGAATCTTGCTGAAGTCGCAGACCGGAGGGTTTTTGTTTGAGGATCGAGAGAAACGACGATGTCGCGAACTCGCGATGACGCCTGGTCTGAGATTGAGAGAGAAGAGACAACTGCTGGACAAATCACAAAATAAAAGCCCTGTTCTGGTTGATGGTTCACTGTGCAACAATCAGAGCTTCCCTTCTTCGTGCTCTAGAAGCTTCAGGCTTCTTCTTTTCTTTTTCTCAATCGGTTTCTCTTCCTAAAAACATACGGTAGTTGGACAAGTTCTGGAATTCTCCAGATTTCCCAATCAGACTTCCCACTACACCGCCTCTCTCTCTCCTTGGTTACCCACACGCATATACGTATATGGAAGCTTCTGGGTTCTCCTTTTATTATTTTAATATATAAAATATACTTCCATATATTTGACATATATTCTTATAGTTTGTGTCTTTGATCATTTTATTACAATTATATAAAATATAATTTCTATATATTTTATATATATATACTATTTCCATTCAAAAATATTAAATTATGGAACGCCGTCCAATTTGTCATAAAACCGGGACTCGGTATCATTAGTATTTATTTTACCAATTTTAAGTCACCGTCCGTGTCTTATATTTTATTCATTTTATTCGTATAATAAATTTTTTTGTATCAATTCCATTTATCCGTTTCGGCACTCGAATGGCTGGGTTAATTAATTTCCCGAGCATTTATTATTTTCAGCGGTCTGGATAAATTTTATATTTCCGAATAATTAGTCCAATCATGGTTTACAGTATTTTGGGTTATCCCGAATTATCAATGTCACTGAACCTACTTTTATTAGGTCAGAATATAATCTGAATCATGTCAAATTTTGGGGTATTACACCGTATATCTATTTGTTTTGTTCTGGAGTATTGCACCGGGTGTTTTGATATGCTAATTGCACTCATGTTGTCACAAAGAATAGGTACCTTTTCTAGCTTAACCCCATAATCTTCTAGTGTTTGTCTCATCCACATCATTTGTGCATAGCAGTTACCAGCTGCTATATATTCAACTTTAGTTGTAGATAATGATATTGAATTTTGTTTTTTGCTTAGCCATGACACAAAAAAATTCCCTAAAAAGTAACAACTCCCACTAGTGCTTTTTTTTTTTATTAATTTTGCTACTTGCAAAATCAACATCCATGTAGGCCTTTAAATTGAAACAAGTGTCTCTTGAAAACTAGATGCCTAGATTTCTTGTTCCTTTTAGATATTTAAATATTTTCTTAACTTCCTTGAGATGTGATTCTTTTGGATCAACTTGATATCTTGCACAAATGCCTATACATAACAAGATGTCAGGTCTACGTGTAGTGAGATATAAACGGCTTCCTATCATCCCTCCATATAATTTCCTATCCATGGTTTTCCTTCTCCATTTTTATCTATTCTCACATGTTGTGCCATTGGAATCTTATTATGTTTGCTTTCATTTAAATGATATTTCTTGAGGAGTTCCCTTACATATTTTGATTGATTTATGAATATCCCCTCTTTGTATTGTTTGACTTGTAAACCGAAGAGAAACTTAAGTTCACCCATCATACTCATTTCAAATTCCTCTTGCATACAACTTGCAAATTCTTTCCACATATCATTATTGGTAGAACCAAAAATGATATCATCCACGTAGATTTGTACAAGAAAAATATCATTTTTATTCTCTTTTATGAACAAGGTTGTGTCAGTTTTTCCTCTTCTAAAATTTTTATTAAGTAGAAATCCACTTAATCTTTCATACCATGCCCAAGGAGCCTGTTTTAGACCATATAGAGCTTTTATAAGTTTATAAACATGATTTGGTTGATGTGGATCTACAAACCTTGATAGTTGTTTTACATAGACTTCTTCATTGATGTATCCATTTAAGAAGGCACTTTTGATATCCATTTGATATAAAGTGAATCTTTTATAACATGCAAATGCTATGAGCATTCTTATAGATTAAAGTTTAGCTACGGGGGCGAAAGTTTCTTCATAGTCAATACCTTTTTTTTTTTTATTATACCCTTGAGCTTCCAATCTTGCCTTATTTTTTGTAATATTTCCCTCATCATCAAGTTTGTTTTTTAACATGCATTTTGTGCCAATTATTGAATGTCTTTTAGGTGTGGGAACTAATTTCAAAACTTTGTTTCTCACAAATTGATTCAATTCTTCTTGCATTGCAAGAATCCAAGACTCATATTTTTTGGCTTCTTCAAAAGATTTTGGTTCTATTTGGGATAAGAAAGCTAGATTTGAAATGATATTTTTAAGTCCCGACCTAGTGGTTACTCCTAATTTTGGATCCTTCATTATTTGATTACTTGGGTGACCTAAGAGTAATCTAGTATTTTTCTCCTCTCTGAATTCAATTCCTTGAAGATCAAAGATGACATTTGTTGACTATTCTACTACAAGTTTTCATTTGTTGAATACTCTACATGCTTTACTGTGATTAGAGTAACCAAAAAATATCCCTATATCTGAGCGTGAATCAAACTTCCTTTTATTTTCCCTATTATTCAAGATGTAGCATTTACAACCAAATGCTTTGATGTAAGAGATATTAGGAATCCGATCCTTCCATAGTTCATAAGATGTTTTATGCAATATAGGTCAAAGAAATACCGAGTTACCTACATAGCATGCCATATTTACTGCTTCAGCCCAAAAGTAGAGTGGAAGGTTGTTTTCCTTGAGCATCGTTCTAGCAATCTCTTGTAAGGATTGATTTTTTCTTTCCGCAACTCCATTTTGTTGTGGAGTTCTTAGGGCTGAAAATTGATGCTTGATTCCTTACTTATCATAAAATTTCTCAAACTTTTCAAATTTTCCTCTATGATCACTTCTTATTTTCTTTATCCTATATCCCTTTTCCCTTTTTACCTATCTACACATCTTAACAAAATGGTCAAAAGATTTATCTTTCAGTGATATAAGACTAATCTATATAAATATTGAATAGTCATCTACAATAGTAAGAAAGTATCTCTTTCCACCTAGACTATTTGTTCTTGTGGGTCTGACGAGGTCCATATGTAGAAGTTCTAAGGGTTTTGAGATTAAAACTTCATTCTTTAGTTTGAATGATCACTTCACTTGTTTTCTTTGTTGACATGCTTTACAAACTTTGCCCTTGACAAAACTCAGTTTTGGTAGTCCTTTAACTTTTTCTTTTTGAGAAATTAGTTTCAAGAGTTTCATGTTGGCATGCCTCAACCATCGGTGCTATTGCCAACTATCATTTTTCGTAGCCAAAAAACATTTTACATTGTCTTTGCACAGTTCAATAGTATCAACTATGTATGTGTTATTTGATCTTTTTATTGTAAATAAGATTTTGTTAGTGTTGAGATTTTGTATAATACATTTATGAGACTCAAAGATCACTCGATTCTGCTTATCACATAGTTGAATTATGTTAAAGAGCCTATGTTTTAACCAATAAACCAAATAGACATTTTCTATTCAAGATGAATTAGAATTACCTATAGTCCCTTTACCAATTATTTCACCTTTACCAGTATCTCTGAAGGTGATGATTCCTCTGCTTTGTTTGGAGAGGGATGAAAATCTTTCCCTTTCTCCTATCATGTGTCTTGAGCACCCGCTGTCCAAGTACCACAAGGTATTGACATTTCTTTTTGCCGTCAAAGCCATTTCTCTTACAAAAAAAAACAATTATTTTGGATCTTTGGTACCCACATCATTTTAGGTCATCTTGAGGTAGTAGATCGATAAGGACACGATGAGTTTGTGTCCTTTTCCAAAGCAAAAGAAACAAACTAAATTTTGGAATATGAATGCTCTTTTTGGTTCAAAGACATTTTGTTTTCTTTTATAAACATCATTCTTAAGTATGAATCCAATTCCATTTCGATTAAGATTACCCCATTTTTTATTTCAAAGTAATAAACCCAAGTTTTTTTAACATCCTATAAATTTTTCAAGTTCCAATTTGTTCTTCTTGGATTTTTCTCTTAGAAAGGAAATTCTGGTTTTAGATTTCTCATTTTCTAAGACATCAACTTTCCTTTTTAATTCCTTATTTTTTTCACCTAACTTTTTATTCAAAGAATAATTCTTCAAAAGCATGTTCTATATCATTTTCATCTTCTAATTCTTCTTCTAGAATATGATCATTTTCATTATTGTTTTCTAAATCAATTGATGCAATAAGTCCAAGTTCACATACCCCAGAATTGGAGAATTCCACTTCATGATCATCCCACGTAGCTATAAAAGCATTTTTCTTCTTGTCTTGTTACTTTAGTGCATTATAGTTCGTTGAGATATGACCGTATTAATGAAAATTATAGCATTTCCTTCTATCTTCTTCACGCCTTGGTTTAGGATTTCTCCTTCCTCTTTCTTCTTGGTGGTTTTTCTTCTTTTGAAGGAAGTATTTAAATCTTCTAGTGAGAAGTGTTATGTATTCATCTTCTTCACCTGATTATTCCTTCTTTTCCTTCGATTCTACTTGATGTGCCACACTCTTTTTTGGCTTGTCCACTTCTTCATCATCAAGAACCATTTCATGCGTAATAAGGAAGCCAATGAGTTGTTCCATCGTCAATATTCTCAAATCTTTTGCTTCTTCAATTGCTGTAACTTTAGGTCGCTATTTTTTTGGTAAAGCCTATAGCACTTTTCTAATCTGTTCTACAGTAGGAATAACTTTACCAAGAGATTTCAGTCTATTCAAAATATCAAGAAGTCAAGTATACATTTCTAGAATTTTCTCATCGGCCTTCATTTTAAATAACTCATATTTATGAAGTAGTGCACTTATTTTTGAATCATTGACTTGATTCATTCCTTTATGAGTTATTTTCAAACTATCCCATATATTTTTAGCAGTCTCACATATTGAGACTCTATTGAACTCCTCGGGACCCAAACCACAAAATAGGGTGTTTAATGCTTTAGCGTTTGGATGGGGATACATACCTAAGTTCGATTGTCTTCTATAGTTTATAACTCATTGACTGAATATAAATTCTCATTCTTGCCTTTCAATAGTTGTAGTTGTTTCCATTAAACCACGGAAGCCTTGAGGTAGATTGACCATCTGGATAAGTAGACATTGACGAGGTTGCCATATGATCTCCTTCAAGTTGTTATACTCTTTGTGAAGGAACTTCCTTTATACCAAATGAAAAGGCAACGTAGAAGGGGTGAATAAGTTGTTTTAAAAAAATTTTATCTTAATTTAATGAAATTCTTTTTCCCCTCAATGTGTTAGTATTATAAAACAATCAAAGCAATAATAAGCAATAACGAGAGTAAAGAGTGCATAGAGAATTTATAGTGGTTAGGCTATGAAATTAGCCTACGTCCACTCTTCAGCAACGATCCTTGATATTCTTACTGGAAATCCACTCAACTTATTGTTAGGGTGATGATTTCACCACAATACAATCAACTCACATTGCAGCTCTTTATCAATACTACAATTGGTTTGCTCCCTTTTCTCACAGAATGAATACAATAGAAATGCTAGAGATACTTTCTTCTTCACACAAGGGTTATTGAATCAACAATTTATAAAACCCCTAACAAGATTTTTGAATCAAAGGTTGAATTTGCACATTGAACTTCTTCACACGTTTGTAGTTGTACTTGATAACCCTAAAAGACGCCCATGCAACATATTTATAGGGCGGTTAAAAAAGAGGACAAAAAAGAATCGCACGTATCTCAAAAGGGCTTCCTGCTCAGCCGGTCCTGATGAAGTTGCCCTTAAAAACCTCTTTAACCCATTGATATTAGTCAGCTGGTAAACACTCCCAGTCAGCCAAAATCCTCTAGCCTGTTATGTTCACACGCCCGGTCAGCCGGTAACATCACCCGATCAGCCAATATCCTTTGGCTTGTTATGTTCACACACTCGATTAGTTGGTAACACCACCCGGTCAGTTGGTATCCTGTGGATTGATGTTATGCCAACAACCTTACTCCTGGTCAATCGATAGTGGTACCCGGTTAACCGGTAGCCACTGTATTTTGGGACTTCAACACCTTCTCATCTCCTATCAAAGCTAAGCACAACTTGTTCCACAACACAATTAGTGTAGAGTGAATAACATACAATTATATAGTCAAAACTTTAGGAATCAATGATTAGAAATATATAATTAGTTTAAAATCCAAAATGAACACTTCAGCAAAACTATCCTCAACAATATTAAGCAAGCAAAAGTGATGAGAAACTTACTCAAGATGCAAGAGGAGTTATCAAGGTAATGGAAAATGTGAAATAAAACCATTTTAGATGAAAAAGGGTTCTCTTATTAGATAAAGGAACCCCTAAAAGACCTCATGGACTCAAAAATAAAGTCTATTTAGGCAAATGATGAACCAAATGATATAAGACATAGAATGGTAAATGACCAAAATGCCCCTAAAGGCTAAAGTAAAGCACACGATAGACTAAGAAGTATTAGGAACCCTAATTAAATACTAAAAGGGATTCCTAAACTGTAAGACTAAGTCCAGAAGAGACTAAAAACACTAAGTAAGTAAAGGATTAAACTGAGATGCATACTAATGTAGTATCAATATATCTTGAACCATGATTTAGGATCACCAGCAAGGAATAAGGATAAGACAAGTGTTGAGGCATATCAAGTAAACAAATAAGAAATGACTGTTGACAGTGGACCACAGGTGAGTAATCCTGCACCTTGAAATGGAGGTTTTTCATTTGATTATAGTTCTTTTACTATCCTCTCACATTTGTATGCTATGCTTTACAATTTTATGAAAATGTTTTATTATCATGATAAAATTTTGAATAGCAAGCTTTATAAGTAGCATTCTTAAATGTTTTAATGCATGGATAGTTAAGGTGTTTTGCAAGCATGTTTTTAGTATTACTTTCTGTATAAACCCTGTTAGGGGATAAAAGTCAGTAGACCATTTATTGATGAAGATAGCGAAGACTTCACCGAGAGTCAGAATCTAGCAGGGGCTATGTAAGCCTAGATCTCTAAATTACAAAGATGGTCACCAAGGTATATAACTAATAAAATGAAAGCATGAGATACATGAAGTAAATGAGGTGTCAACTTGTGGGAAAGTTAAAGGTGTGGTGTCTTCTTGTCATTGGACCAAAATCTTGCCCTATAACAACACATGCAATTATGTCCACACACACACACACACACACACACACACACATATATATATATATACATTGAGTGTCGTGTGTGAATGGTTATGCTGCTCAAGTTCAAACTTGTAGAGAGAGAAAGAATGAGAATGAGAAGAATAAGAAGAGAGGGAATAAGGAAGGGAGAACCAAACTGGTTCTCTCATGCATGGACTAGCATAGATGGCCAGAAGGGAAAGAGCAGCTGAGCTCTGGACCAAGAAGAAAGGATAAGAAAAATGCTCACAGAGAAAGAGAGAGAAATCGAAGAGAGAAAGTAAATAGGTGAGCTTCTTTATAGAAATTCTTGTATTAACTTCAATCTAGACCTAGTTGGAATGCATATGTGAGCTTTATTGTTAATCCCCAATAACTTAGTAGCTTGAACAAGGTCTGAAAGACCTTTAAAACATGAAAAATCGAACCAGGCTACCATTGTTGAAGCTTTGTACTAGGTTTGAACCAACTCAAACAAAACCCATTTAGGATGATTGGGACTTAAACTAGACCTAACAAGGATCAAGAATCCGTAAACATTAGGCTAAATGGACCAAAGACACAATAGGAAAGGGAAGTTGCAAGTCATGGCTACATATATCAAATTCACCAATTGGGCTTTAAACTCAAACTTTCGAATGGAATATAAAACCCTATGATAAGAGGGAAACAACAGGCCAAACCATGTTGATTTTGGTGGAGAGATGAACATGTACCAAAGCATTATTCAAAAAATACATGAAAGCTCTACCAAGCTTTTCAGCTCATTTAAATCCTCCAAATGAATGCCAAAAGGGTCATAGATATTGTAGAAACTCATTTGGATAAAATAAAATGGAAGAAAAACATACCTGGAAGCCCTTAAAATTTGATCTAAAAATTTTAGATTTTTAGGGCTACAGTAACGTTTTCGTGGGGAAGACGATGAACAATACGTAAGTCTGGTCTTAAGTCGGGGCTCGGTTCAGGTCCTGACCAATTAGTTCAAATGGGTTTGTTGTTAAAAAGGAAATGTACTCATTTTGAAATTGGCGAAAGTATCACATCAAGATGACGAAGCAGTGACGTGGCAAACCGGTTGAACCAGTTAATTCTTAACCAAGTTGGTCCGGTTCAATTATTAAAGCCTTGGACTGGATGGTTCAGTTATGAAACTTTCTAAAATCAGGATTTTACCCCAGAAATTTATGGAAAAGACAAAAATACCTAAAAAATTAATTAAAACTTAATTTGGAATCCTTTTTAAATTAAGAGAAATTAACAAAAAACCCTTAAGCCAAAAATAGGCCAAACGAAGGCTAGTTAAAACGCAAGAAGAATCTAATCCAATATTTTTGGGCATTTCGAACTTAATGACAAAGTTCGGTTTATGAAATAAGACCCCAAAAAATATGAACGGACAAATGAAATAATTTCATTTGTGTCTTAAATGATTAACTAAGCTATTAATTGAACCCCGATGACTATGAAAATACCTCTCTTAACATTTTTAGGCATTCTGGACCCAACAACGAGGTCTATTTTATGAAATGAAATTCCAAAACTTAGGACACGTGAAATGTTATAATTACCATTATGCCCTTAGTGATGCAAAAGCTAGTTAAATGTTAGAGAGAGCATATTTTGACTTTCTTTGACATTCCAGACTCAACGATGGAATTCATTTTAGCAAATGAAGTACTGAAAAATGGGCAAATGGAAAATTCTAAAAATGCCCATAGACTAAACATAAGTCACAGATAGGAAAATTAAGATATGAAAAATTCAAAATTGATTATGTTCGATATTCAGGACCTGATGGTGATGTCCTTTTGAGAAAAAAAAAGACTCGATAATAAACTAAAAAATGATGAATACATCCTTAAGACTTAATAAAGCTCCCAGAAGATTATAGATGAAATTAAAAGGCCTATAATGATGTTTTAAGGACCATATGGACTCAAAAATGAAGTCTAAATATGTAAATCATATATGGGAAAATATAGGACATTAAAATTGTAGATTATCATTATGCCCCTAAAAGGCGAAATAAGCGATAAAGCATCAGAAACCCTAAATTGTGGATCTGAGGGTCTCTTAATCAACTAGACTAAGTTAAAAAAAACTTAAAACACTAAATTGAGGTACCTAAATTAGAATGTATGTTGATTCAACATACAATGTATTTTTTATCCTTGATTATAAGACCGCCAAGTGATGAAAAAATGGAACAAGGTCGTGGGATAGCTACCATGGTACCAATATAGGAATGCAATACTAAGGACCCATTGTAATTAAACCTAAACTCTAATATGTGGATTTTTATTCTGCCAATGTGGCCTACTTGTATAGCTACCAATCCTTGTTTCTTGAAATTGTGCATCAATAATTGTTTTAAGTCCACAACATATTATTTACTTTGATTTCATGTTGTGCAATTTGTGATCTAACAGGATTCTATTTTCCGTGGATATCTATGAGTCCTTCGACTCCTTAGCTTTACCTTATCTTTGTGATCAATGTGATCCTTTTTGTTGTGGACATTTGTAATCTGTGTATATGTGCATGCCTTGCGGAATCCATGTGCTGATAATATTGTTTATGAGTACCTAGGGTTGTGTCTATCAAAACACCCTTCTTAACTCTTTAGATGCTGATGACCTACGGGTCAGTGTTTAGGAATGATACCCAACACATAGTCCTAATGAGGACATGACTATTTGATCAGATCTCTTGGTGCCATTCAGGGAAACTCAGAGATGAAATGGTGAACCAGAATGAATATTGTTTGGGGCAGCCAGGCCATATTTGTTGATTGCATCTAGTAGACTCAGATTCTTATATGTTTGATTCCACACCATGATTGTTGACTTAATGATGATATTCTTTAGATGTGAAATATGCCTTTAAGGCTTATCATTGTATTCGATTTGAATCTCTTTGATTTTGGCATCTAAACATTTTATGTTGATAAATTTGTGCTTGTTAACTTGTTTACTCACCCTTATCGCAATTGTAACCTCTTTGTGAAATGCGTTATTTTGACCTGATAGTCGATTCCTTTGAACTTGACATCTTGTGATTATTCTCTTGTATTACACCCTTGTTTAACCCATAGCAAGGTGAAGGATTTACTTATTGAGCTTAAGTTAGCTCACCACAAAATTATAACAATTTTTCAGGTAACATAATATGAAAGGAAAGGCAGTGATGGTGTCTAATGGAGATAGTGATGTGTTTGTGGGCAACATTAATAATGTACAGCTCAAAGAATTAATTTGAATTAATCATGTAAGGATGGCACTAATATAGACATTGTGACTTAGTGATACTGGAAGATGTTATTCTATTTGAACTATGATCATATAAGTTGTATATGTGTAGCTTCTGCATTTGATAAAATAAAAGAAAAAAAAATTATTATCCTATGCAATTCATTTGATTTTATACAGCCTGTCTAGGTGACAGTGTTGGCGATGGCCTCTAATTTGTAGAGGGTGGGTTTTGGGCTATGACAGAGTGGTATCAGAACAAAGGTTAATGGTCTTTGGGAAAGACCATACCAACATTAAACTTGATGACTATTGGATGATTAAGATGATTAAATGATCAGCAATTTTTGAAAGACAATAATATGCTTAAGTGCAAAGGTTAATGGTCTTTGGGGAAAAACTACACCATGATTGAATTCGATTATTCTTGGACGGCTGAGATGATCAAATGATTAGTGACTTTTGGAAAACAATAGTATGCTTAAAAGCAAAGGTAATGATTCTTGGGAATGACCATACTAGCATTGAGGTTGATGACTCCTAAATAATTAAGTTTTGAATTAATAAGTGAATTTTGGGAAACTATAGTCTGAACAAGGGCAATGGTTAACGCTTTTTTGAAAAATATAGAGTGACATAGAGCTGGAATTGTTGAATTTTGAAAAGTTGGTGGATCTGACAACAAAGCTATAAAAGAGATAGTTTGTAGAAGACTTCAAGGATAGTGACATGAAGAGTTTGAGATTCCAGATGAATTAATGATATATCATAAATGTGAGGACTCTTGAGTGAGTGATAGATAGACCCTGATAGGGTAAAAACAAATAGAGCCTTGAGAGGTAATTTCTATTAAACGAGACTGTCAAAGATAATATTATGAAATATGATGGTTCAAAAAGGAGACTGACACATGATTAATGATCTTTGGGGAATTTAATGGATCTTGCTAATGTAGGTAAAGGTAAGACCCAATTGTGAGAAATACTCTATTGAGTTAGTTGAGTTCATTAAAAAAGGTAAGTGATTAATGATTTCGAAGAACTTTTAAGGATCAATGTGATCTAATAATCCAAGAGACTGAACTTGTAATAAAAAGTCTAAAAAAGCTTGTGAAGACAACGACTATGGTAAAAGGTATATAATTCCTTAAGGTACCGCAAGAATAATTGTGATTATGGGAGAAAGTGAGAACAACTATAATTGTGATACTAAAGAAGTTATGAACTTCCATGGTTGGAGGACCTTACTTGATTTTGATAAACCTTGAATGTCGAATGTAATGACAATAACGATAGGATGACTAATTGACTTGAGAAATTTTGAGATATAATATAAAGTCCATAATGGACAAAAAAAATGGGGATAGCAATATTTAGTTACAAATGAGACTAATCACCTCACTATGCGGCTTCAGAGCCAGGAAATTAAAAAATTGACAGTAAGGCATAAAAAAGTTAAAATTGTCCCTTGGGGCTAAAATTACCAAATTAACCGTATATGGGATAGGAATATGCTAAATTAACAAAGTGCCATCCAAATGGCAAAATAACACTAATATTAAAGAAATACCCCTAAAAGTGGGAAAACCTCCAGTATTTACCAAACTACTCCTAAAGGGTAGGGAAACGCTAGAAATTACCAAAATCTCCTTTATGGGCGAAATTACCAAAATGTCCTTTATGGATAAAATGACCAAAATGTCAAAAATGCCCTCTATGGGAAAAATGATGAAAATGCTCTCTGTAGACACCTCATTTTGTGACCCTTGATAATGTAACATCCCGACCCAATTAAGCGGGGCAATTAAGGAAAATGATGATTATCACGAGATAGTTGCTTAATAATCAGCAATTCTACTTAAGACTGATAGTCTATGAATATGGAGACAAAAGTATAAATGAGAGCGATTAGCTATAGATTGGAGACAATCAATTTTAAGGAAGTGATTTAAAGACAACGATTATGATTTGATAACGACTTACAATTGGCGTTAATCAAAGACTAACACATGAATAAATATAGAAAATTAGTGCATGAAATGCACTAAAGCAAGACTAATGCTGCATGAATAATGTCTGATTAATCACGAAATATTGCAAAAAATATAAAAACTCCCGGGAGATTAAAATGCAAGGGTTGGGAATTAATAAAATTCTCTAAAGTGCAGTAAGATACATGTGTAAAAGAAAAAGGGAGAAAAGAGCTAAAATGCTCCCACCAAGTTTTGAACCTTGCACCTTGTGCAAGCAAATGATAAGCTTTTAAAAAGAACACTAACTGGGCTGCAACACTTTTTTGCTATGAAACCCACTTACAATGTATATACACAATAATATGCATATATGGCTGCATACAAAAGCTAAGGTGTCATCACCCCATTGGACCAAAGCCTTAGCTAATCAAAATACATGCAGCCACCCTCATGAATACAAAATGCAGCCATGATGTAGAGGAGCCCCAAGATCAGACTTGTATGCATGAGGGGTGTTCAGCTAAAGAGGGAGAAAGAAATGTAAAGAGAATAAGAAGAATGAGAGGAAGAAGGGGAGAACCAGTTGCATGTAGCTTTTGGAATCCCAAAAGAAGGAAGCAAGAATAGAAGAAATAAGGAAGAAAAATGATTGGAAGAAGGGAGGCCGAAGAGGGAGAAAGCTAGAAAGAGAATATGGGAGAATAGCCAAAAACAAATCAAAATCTAGGAAAGGTAAGGTTATGTTATCATTTCAGTTCAATTTTTGAAGTTATTTTAATTATATTTGTCATAGAAAGTAGGCCCAAAAGGGCCAGGAACCCATGCATGCAAACAATTTTCCATTAATAAATTTTGAAACAAGGTTCAGAAAATACTTTAATTAAAACGAGCCTTGAGTATCAATACTTAATAAAAACAAAAAAGGGTGAACAATGCAAGAAAAATCATAACAAATGGTGTCGGGATAAGCTAGAACTAAGAGATCACATTCATGATTGTGAAAATAAAATTGAAGAGTTTAAACCTGTTTTTTTTTTCTTCCTATTTTAAGAACGTAAAAGGAATCCTTAAGGTCCCATAACTCTAATGGAAGAAGAATGGAGTAAAAAATGGGACAGAAACACGTCAAAACATAAAGGAAAATAGATCGCCAAAAAAATAATGTTCATTAGAGCATCGCTTATAACCCTCTATTTCGACGGCCCACATCCGGCCAAACCTAATTCTACCTAGGTCAAGGCCGCTTCTTGCATATTTTGCCTCCCCTAAGGCAAGCGTTTCCCTAACTCCTATCATAGTTCAGTGCATTACTTTCCTCTTAACTAGATGAGTGTGTCTTCTTTTAAAGTTAAGTACAATATTTTTCCTCCTAGCCTTAACTGCAATCTCCCCCATGGAGTCAATTTGACTTCAAACTCATCATTTTCCTCAATAGATCTTGACTAGTTCAAACCTCAAAGAAACCACTATCATGTCGAATTTTCCTATTGAAGTTAATCTCA
Source organism: Nyssa sinensis (assembly GCA_008638375.1). Lineage (NCBI taxonomy): Eukaryota > Viridiplantae > Streptophyta > Magnoliopsida > Cornales > Nyssaceae > Nyssa > Nyssa sinensis. The sequence goes on from CM018035.1 coordinate 25,773,634, forward strand.
ATTATCTCCTCAGCAACTTATAATGGTCAAATTCCAAAGAACCAATTTGGTTTCCTCTCCCCAGTAAATAACCACCAAGTCATCTTTACAATTCAGCTCTTCCTTAGTAGAGTTAATCCATTTTACTTATTTTGCCCCATTAAGTTACACAAAATTCCATCATTCTAATGGAGGTAACCTAGTGTCATCTCCCCACTAAGTCATAATCTAATTCAGAGTCTTCTCCCATGAATTTCAAGTCCCCGCAAAATAGTTCGAAATCATTTTCAAATCTTGACACCTGTTAGGATCACATTTCCTTGTAGGTAAGATGTCCATCAATGACATAACCCATCTAGAAAAGCCGTCATAGACATAATCCATCTAGGCAAGCCATCCATCAAGGACGTAATCCATCTTGGCAAACCATCTATTAAAGACGTAATCCATTTTGGCAAACCGTCCACCAAGGATGTAATCCATTTAGGCAAGTCGTCCACCAAGAACGTAATCTTTCTAGGAAAACTATCCATCAAGGATGTAACCCCATAAAAAACCTATTAGGATCGCATTTCATTTTAGGTAAGCTATTTATAGTAACATTTCTCGAACCTATTGGGATCATATTTCTTTTTAGGTAAGCCATCAATCGCAACATTTCAAAAAACCTATTAGGATCACATTTCCTTTTAAGTAAAGTCATCTATCGCAGATTTTCATAAAAAACCTATTAGAATAGCATTTCTTTCAGGTAACTCGCCTAAAGACATAATTCCATAAACCTATTTGGATAAGATTCTCCTTTTAGGTAATCCTCTCGAAGGATAGAATTCTTTCTTGATCCCTTTCTACTATTCATAAACTACGTGCAATCTGATTCCCCTCAAGGTGATATGTAGGGATCTTATACAGAATGAGTCCGAGCACATCAATTCAACAATCAAAGTCCCAAAATGGGTATCATTTTCTTGCGCTGACGTTCGCTGGCTTGCAAGCTCTACCAGCGAAAGGCTATCTATAGATACCTCATTTTGAGAACCTTGATTGAATAGAGGTAGCCATTCCTGGGAAGTTACAACAATATATCCCATCTAGGGGTATTTTTAGTAATTTCCATCATTTCACCTATAGAGGGAATTTCTGTCATTTTGCTCGTAGAGGGAATTTTTGGAATTTTGGTCATTTTGTCCACATAGGGCATTTTGGTCATTTCTCCCTTAGAGGGCATTTACGTCATTTTTCCCTTAAGGGAATTTTTGACATGTTGCCAATAGAGGACATTTTTCCCATAGAGGGCATATTGGTCATTTTTCCTATAGAGGGCATTTTTGACATTTTGGTCATTTTGTCCATCAAGGGCATTTTGGTCATTTCTCCCATAGAGGGCGTTTCTATCATTTTACCTATAGAGGGAATTTTTAAAATTTTGGTCATTTCGCCCATAGAGGGTGTGGGCGCTAGTGCCAAAAAAAAAAATTTCCTTTTGTGGATTAAAGGGATCCTAATTGTCTCCTTCCTTAAAGGTGCGAAGGAATGCCTCTTATGAAAAAGATGAAAGTGATGAGTCACCAACTTATTTTTGAGTAAGAAATAAACAAACTCATTTCAATGAAACCTAAATAAGGAAAAGCATAAAGAAAGTAAATTTGATTACACAACTTTATTTCCTAATTACATTCTAAAGATCCCTTGACATGGATTAAATAAAGTAGAGCACTAAAATTATGAAACCAAAGAAAAATGGATCAGGGGGCTAAGGTATGGAGTGGGAAGGTGTTAGGCACCCACCCCGCTCAATCCGAATGGATTAGCCTTAAATACTCACTTGTAAGGCTATTTTGTCATGAAAACGAGAAAAGAGAGATATGAGTCTAAAAAAGATAAATATCAAAGAATCTTCTATAAAAAAATAAAATAAATGAAAAAGATAGAAAGAATATCCAACTCAGGCCCGAAGGCTTCCTTCATATCTGTTTAGAAAATGGAATCAGAGTCATGTAGTTCTCCGGTTTACCCTCTTTGATCAAGAATGATAAAAGAAGCGAGATCAACCAGATAAAAAGAAGACTATTAAGGGTTTGAGATGTGTACCTTATTCAGTCGTGGTATTTGGGCAGTACTTTGGCTAGGGAAGTCTGATTCGGAGGCTTCAGTTTGGTAGATCGCCATCATATCCTTCAGTTTCGAAAGCGTTGCTTCAGCTTGCTTCTTAAAAGGAGACCGTCACTTCAATAGGGCTTCGACCTTGGGAGAGGGAGAATTCTTGTAGAGAGAACTCTAGAACTATACTAATATCATAAAGCTATGGAAATTGTGCGTTTAAAATGATGGCAAGGGGCTTTATTTATAGGCAAAATATGGAGATTCGATCTAAGGGTCTAAGATGAAATCCTACATTTGAGGACTAGGATCCAGTCTTGAGTTATAATCATCTAATTAAATCAATAGAAAATTAAATAATTATCCTAAAGAATGATTATCGTAGCCACATGAATTAATAAATAATTATGACAATGTAAGAGCTAATAGAATTGATGTCTACATGTAAGAGCCAATGAGATAAAAGACAAATAGAATTTAATTGAAAAATAAACTCTATAATAAAAAATGTCCAAGTTCAATGTATCTCTTTTTGAGGAAATATCAAGCAACCAGATTTATGAAAACTCTAAAAATGAAAAGTCCTAATTGTGCCTAAATAAACTACTATCACTCAAGATTACCAAATTTTTCCAATTTAGTGGAGAATCTCTAGATTGCCACAAGACATGTGAAATGACCAAATTATCCCCAATTTGTCACCAAATGGCTGAAATTACCAAATTACCCCCTAGATGGGTAAAATGATATAGAAATTATGAAAATTCCCTTCAAGTGACAAGGAAGTCCTACTAAGGATAGGATTGTGCTAAAATTACCAAAATGCCCTCAATAGGCAAATATGTGCCAAAATTACAGAAACGCCCACCAATGGGAAGAAGAGTCCTAACCAAGGTAGGATTCCGATAGGAGAGTCCTAACAAGAGTGGGACTCTGTCGGGAAGAGTCCTACTAGAATTAGGACTCTAGTACAAGAGTCCTAACAAGAGTAGGACTTTGTTGGAAAGAGTCTTACGTAGATTGGGACTTTGACAAGAGAGTCCTAATGGTAGTAAGACTCTGTTAGAAAGAGTCCGACTTGGACTGGGACTCTGGTAGGAGAGTCCTAATGGGAATAGGACTCTATTAAAAGGAGTCCTACTTGGAGTAAGTTTCTTAACATAATTACCAAATCACTCCTACTTAATCTATCACGACCCGAAACCCACCCTATGTGGATTAGGGGTTGGTGAGCGACACTATCACTCAGACAGGCCATACAAAATCAAATGAATTACACCAAAAAGTAATAAATTTTTTTCTTTTATTTGTCAAGTGCGAAAGCTACACATATACAACTCATTTGATATCCAAATCAATTTTATCAATCATCAATAAGATCATTCTCTATACAATTTTCATCATCATGAATCACCATTCAGGCCTAATAACATTTCTAGTGTCACTATGTTATAATATCTAACATTAACATTAACCTTATAGGATATATATTCAAATTATGACTCGGAGCTATACATCGTCATAGTTGCCCACAAGCATACCACTAGCTCCATTAGTCACCATCACTGCCTTTCCTTTCATATTGTGTTACCTA